>LGRX02011876.1:0-14908 GCA_001247695.2 Cymbomonas tetramitiformis | reverse complement strand
AAGCAAATATGCTGATTACGTGTCTAATCGGCCCCGGCCACCACCGCCACCGCCTCCTGAAGAGACTGGTGGTGATGATGACATGGAAACCATTGTGATACCTACGATTGTTGGCTGCTCTCTCTTCGTGGCGGCAGTTTTGGGTGGCATCTTGGTATCCAAAATTATGGTGTTTGGCGAGATTCCAGGGAAGGAGTTGCTGTACCCGTCTCCACCCCCACCAGAGGTAGCCACTCTCTCCATCTTTGAGAGTGCCAAGGTTTTCCCCACGGAGGGTATTCCTCCTACGAAACCCCATAAGATCATTCCTCTTTCCTTATGAGGGCGAAGATCAGTCAAAGATAAATTCGGGTGTGTTGTGCACTTGTTTCATCAACGGATCCCACGGAAGCTTGTCTATTGGATATTCCATTGGGACGTTTTCAAACCCTCTTAGCAGCTGACAACAGAATCAAGGCCAATCTGAAAGCAGAATTTTTATACAACAGTTTCCTTGCATAATATTTCCGATGTATTACATATGAATTTTCCATGTTAAGTGGAATTGAACAATATGATTAGTAACCTTTTGCGAATGCCTAATAGTTACATCGACTTCCACCGAATCGTCGGTTCAATTCATCCTTCCTTCCAAATTCGGTATTTCATGATTTGGTTAGGGGTGTAATAAATGCACTTACGTTATGATTTCTATCTCAAATAAATGGCAATAAACAAAGTCACCGATATTAAAAGACTACCCTGCATATCTTGGCTAGGAGACTACATCCATGATTATGGCATGATGGGAGGCGATGTATTTGTATATTTAAAATCGCCCCACCAGAACATGTACGAAAACGGTGTTTGAGACCGCGGCACATGTCAACCCTGAGGAACCTGAGCCATAAATGAAGGGGAACATATTTTCATGTAGTTTTTTTTAATCATAAATGAAGGGGAAACTATTTTCATGTAGTTTTTATTCGCGTTGGACGAAATCACCGTGCATGCCGTAGGCCGAATAGCTGTTAAACTCGCAATGCTCCCATTGCGAGTGACGTCAATAATTGCGCAATCGATTATTTGAGCGCAGCGTTAGTATCATATAATCAGTCACAATAATTCGTCACGATGTGTCGATTAGTCGGGTGTTCATAAGTATCGATGACGAGCTGTGCCGTCAGCTTCGGGCCCTATATTCGATAGCCCGCTCTCTTCAGCGTTATTCTTTGCAAAAAAAGACAAAAAAATCTTATTAGGGGTAAGGGGATTATTTGCAAATCGTGTTGTTGGCATGTTGTATCACACAATAGGGAAACACGCGGATGATTCATTACGACATGACACCGTGGCAAACTTGCTCAGATCATCGGATACTCCGCCGATGGAACCCTCTCCCATTCGCTATGCCCCTCCACCCTCAGCACAGCAACCTCCACAAGGATATGGACGGGGAGCTCACGGGCAGTCGGCATTTTATTTCTTTGATCGGGGAGAAGCTTTGTTCCACGAGGTTTGCACGAAGCGCTACCGTGGCGGAAACGCTGCATTCAGCGGTGTCCTCGGTGTTAGTTAGACGATCATCCCCTAAGTCCACTGACGATTCACCCGTTGCGGTGATGCTCTTGTATTAAGTGCTGTCCCCCATAATGTGTGGGAACCATAATTACAAAAATCGTAAAACAATATTTCGATAAGCTAATAAGCTAATCAGTATGGGGCTTTCGTCATTTAAGTGCTGAAAACAGCTATTTAAGGGTGGCCCCTTATAGGCAAGGGCCGAAACAGCCGGTTATATGGATTGCCTATCACGATGTCTCTTTGAAAACAAAAAAGTAGCTGTAAAAAGTTGTATGCGTTAGACGCGACCTGTTTGTGCCGACTGCAACTTCGGGTGTACAATTATCGGCACACGAATTCCGGGAGGCCTTTCCGCGAGTTCCTAGAACAATTCTGAAGACAACGACGTAAAACGCGCTTAATTGCGTCTGCCTTTCGTCAGGGCTGCGAATATCGACGGAAAATATATCATATACTGTTCCTGAATGCATATACCACACGTACAAGTGTGATTGTAATTTGTCCTTGCAGGTGCCTTTCCGCGGGATTTGCCTTTTGTTCGACCGAAATCAGCGTCAATCGGCAGAATTTTATCGCCCGTACTGTGTGAGCTCACTGCCGTTAACGTGCGTTCGCGTCACAACGCAGTCATGGACTCTCAGCATGGAATTCCGCAGCACACAGCTGTAGCGACTTCCACGGGGCAATCGCAGTTCCTTTCGGCGGCGAATTACTCCGAATCACTCGACCCCAGAAGTGTTTCACACACCTTTCCGCAATCGGCTGCGCACACGCAACCTGGGCTCTCGTATTTTGGCTCAACGCAGCAGCTTGATGTAAATTCAGCGTACGGATTTTTGCAAGAACTGCCGCAGCGTAATTTTTTGACGGCGCCGCCGCAATTTCCGCAGAATTCGTACAATTTTTCTGGCCCCCGCGGTGGGTACGACGAGCGTAATTCCAACGGCAGCCCAATTATGTCAACGCCAGCCGGTCAATTTTGGCTGCAGCAGCAGCCCCGTGAAGATTTAGCTCACCAGCGGAATTTTCAACAGCAAATTTTCTGCAACAACAGCAGTATGGTCAACAGCACCAACTGCCGCCACGTGCCTTGTGGCCACAGGACACTCCGTTACCGGCAGCCGCGTACGGCGTACCAATGGGGTACCCTTCACCGGGTATGCTGTCTCCCCCGGTACCGAATTTGCCAGTGCCCGAGCTTTCTCCGTACCCAACGGCGTCAGTAGCGACGAATTGGGCCCTGTCCTGTCCTGTTCCGTCCAGTGGCAGCGGAAGCAGCTGTGCAGCAACCACCTGCTGTGATACCTTTAGTGCAGGCCACGTTGCCAGCGCAGGAATTAACCCCTCGACAGGGGGGGGAGAAGTTGTGCAAGTACCAGTGAGCCCAGTACCACCGGGTACATTGCCCAGTGAGCCAGTAGGGGATATTCCGGCACTGGTGACCCCTGTTCATACCCCTGTTTTCACTCCGATTGCCACTAAGCTGCAGGAGCTGGAAAGGATGAACATGGCAGCACTGGCAGCACAGTCAGTTTCTGCGACCTCTTACCCGAAAGTGGGGAATCGGGCCTCCACATCGACCCTTTGCGCCGGAGGCCCTGGCGAAATTCCAACGTCACCGGTGACTGGAGATGCAACTGTTGTCACTTGCCCAACGGTGGGGGATAGGGTCCCCACGTCGACCCTGTGCGCCGGAGGCTCTGGCGAAATTTCAACGTCATCGGTGTCTGGAGATACAGCCGTTATCGCTTGCCCAACGGTGGGGGATAGGGTCCCCACATCGACCCTGTGCGCCGGAGGCCCTGGCGAAATTCCAACGTCATCGGTGTCTGGAGATGCAGCCGTGATCACTTACCCGAATCGGGCCCCCACATCGACCCTGTGCGCCGGAGGCCCTGGCGAAATTTCGACGTCGCCAGCATCTGGAGGTGCCGCTGCAGTCGCTTGCCCAACGGTGGGGGATAGGGTCCCCACATCGACCCTGTGCGCCGGAGGCCCTGGCGAAATTTCGACATCGCCAGCATTTGGAGGCGCAGCTGTGGTTGCTTGCCCAACGGTGGGGGATAGGGTCCCCACATCGACCCTGCGCGCCGGAGGCTCTGGCGAAATTTCCGCGAGCACACGGACTGGCTCGGCGACGACGCTGGGAGGACTGGCAGTAGCCAGCGAGGGGCGCGCAGAACGGACCAGGAAGTTATCGGAGCGCACAGAGCTACTGATCCAGCGCAGTAGAGCCACCATCAGTTCTGCTGCGACTGGTCAATCGTCTTCTAGCACGACTGCCACGGCATCCTCATCTTCAACGCCGGAACAGTCAGCAAACGCTGCTTTAGCGGCCAAGGCAGGTGTGGCCCCAGTCGCCCGAGCAAGCGCAGCCCCAACGATTCGCGACCAGAATCCCTCACCTGTCCTGAGCGCCGGAGGTTCTGGCGAGAATCCGACTCAGCCAGCGCCAGCTTTACAACACGTGGATTTTGTATTGCCAAATTCCAGTGTCTCCGCAGAGGACTTTCCGGCACTACCCCTTCCAGCGACACCGCGCCCAGCGATGGAAACCAGAGGGGATTTGGCCAGCCGGGAGTTGGTGGCTGCCCTGGAGAGAGTCGGACCGCAGCTGAGGGAAGGAGCGCGGTCTGTCAGAGCTTTGAGAGAATCAGCCAGTCTCCAGGCATCAGAGCTTCCAGCTCAGCCAGCTCGGCAGGCTCAGCCAGCTGGACAGCCCTCAGTTCCTCAAGGGGACAGGCAGAGATCGCCAGACCGAAGGAAGGATTCCCGGTCGCCAGAGCAAATAGCCCTGGACCGTGCGTACAGCAAGTGCGGGAAGGACCAGAAGGTCCGGGTGGTCAGATGGATAGAGGGAGCCGGCACTGCGTGGAGCGATAGTGTAACGCATCGACTGGTTTGGAGTGTGTTTGTGTACACATATTGTATCCAAGCTCCTTTCCTTTCCGACAGCCACTGTTGCCATAGCTCTGCAACATATATCACCCAGACGCCGCAGCTGTATGCGTCATATTGGTGCCTGTCATACATTGGCGTGGCCCTGGCTTCCCGGCACCCCATTGCCTCCTTGTTGTCTGTTACCCATTTGCTTATTGCTACTTGTAGTTCCTCCGTCATTCCCATGTGCCCTGGGGCGGCTTTCTTCCGTGTCTGCCTTTCCACGCCCATAGAATCGTATACATAGGCCTGTAACGTGCGGTTACCCCTTGCGACGCAGACTCCTACCAGGAGTAGTAGCCAGTGTCCGTTTCCCACTACTGGTATCTGGGTGCCACCCCTTTCGGCGACTTTTCCCTTTATCATTTCCAGAAATTTCTTGTCATTTTCCCCTAACAGCCTCAGTATTTCTTGCACGGTTGTTGACCCCGGAGGGTTTTCTTCCAGTGTTTCAAGCGCAAGGTCCACTTGGCACATGTTCAGCTTCCCATCCTTCGCAAATATCCCCTGCGTGACGGAGTTCTTGGGGTACTGCCCTTCCATTTTCTCGTCTGAACGTGTTCCCCCCCCTATATGGGAGGGCTGTAGTTTCGCTTGGGTATTCCCACCCTTATCCTCCACCCGCACTGCTTTCCTGTTGGGTCTTGTGTCTAGGGCTTCCTCATGTGCTACCGCCGGGTTTTCACCCATCGTTTTGACCTGTGGTTTCGCTTCTTGTCGTGTGCTTTTTGTTGCTATTTGTGCCTGCCCCATCTGTTCAGCCAGAGTGCCTAGCACATCCAGTGTTACGTGCATAGTCATTAGTTGGGCCCCTGCCATTTTTGCCATGTTCCGGCCTTCGCTTGTCATTCGGCGCATCTCGCTGTGTTTTTGTACCCATCTACTGTGGTTCCTATTCCTTGTTTCCTGCCTTACGGCCTGGTTGCTTCTGACTCGTTGTGGCCTGTCATATTTGGTACGTTGTACCCATCTGCATGTTTTCCCTGTCACTTGTTCACTCCAGTATCTTCTTCCTCTTTTGTGTGAATATACATGCTCCTGCCGGTTAGCCCTTAGGTAGTATGTTAAGGTTCTCCTGAAGACCGCCTGTTGTTCCTCCTATTCCTTAGTAGCAAGCCACCTGGGGCCTTTTGTGGGCTTCTGGGGTGTCGTGCCTTGTGTTGGGTTATTCTCTTCCCCCGGCCTCACTTCATGCCTGCTCTTCCTTGTTTCAGTTGTCCGTCGGGTTGTTTCTATTGTTATTATGCTCTTCCGTCGTGTACCATGTTTTTCGTGTTCCCTTTCCGGTGCTCCATCCAGCCCGTTTGCTTCTGTTCCCCCGCTAGTTTCCTTGCATACTTTCATCTGTTCCTGTTGTGGTTCCTGCGCCGGTCTTCTTCGTCCAACCGTGCTACCATTTGCCACGACCGCAGTCATAGCGCAAATTGCGAATATTGCTTTGTATAATGCAGCTTCATCTTGTCCTTCCTTGTTACGCGTTATACATGTGTGTTGACTTCTTGTACTCTCCTTGCTGCTTTTTGGGGGCACGCCCCTGTTCCTGTGCTGTTGTGTATCCAGCTGGGGTATCCTCCGGAAATAGTTCGCCTCGGGGTCCATTGTTGCCAGACTTCGATTTTTTACGAATTGCTCCCAGCACAATTCGTTTATCTTCCAATGTCGCCCGTTCTTGTTTGTTTTTTCGTCATTTTCGCCTCTTGCCATTTTCAACCATCCCGCGAAATGTTTCCCTCCAGTTTCGTTTTTATGAGTTGTTTTCCTCCTTGCACCTCGTGGGTATGGCTCCTCAGGGTTAGGGTTTCCCCTTATTTTTCCCTGTGTGCCTGTGCAGTTTGCTACAATCGGCTCCCCATTCTTCCTTGTGTCTCGTGGGTTGTTTTTATGGCTGTTATTTTTCGCGCATTCCCATTGGTTGTGTGTCCCTCCCCCCGTACTGCCTCCCACGTTACGCGTTACATACTCCTGCGGCCTCCTCACGTCTCTCTCACCGCCTATTTGTGCCCCGTTTCCCGTAATATTTGTTTGTATATGCCTATTGGGTGTCTCCTCAAAATTTCTGCTCATTTGGGGCGTTTGTACAAAACTCAGTATTTTTACGTAGAGCTTCTGGAGCAATTCGTTAAATGTCGAATGTCGTCCATTTATGCTTATTTTCATGTCACACCCGCTTTGTACAATTTGTTGGACCTGTGCAGAATATTTCCGTCCAGTTTTGCCGTTATGTGCCCCTATTCCCCCCTTTTCCTGTAGGTATGCTCTCTTTGGGTTAGGGTTTCCCCTCATTTCTCTGTATATAGTTACGCATCCTAATTTAATCAACCTCTCCCCTTTTATTGTAGCTTGTGGGTTGTTCTTATGGCCAATATCCCTATCTCCCTGCCAACATTCATGTTTTATCGTTTCCGCACTGTCCTTCCTGTTACGCGTTACATACTCCTGCGGCCTCCTTACGCCTCCCTCACCGCCTATTTGTGCCCCACTTCCCGTAATATTTGTTTGTATATATCTATTGGGTGTCTCCTCAAAATTTCTGCTCATTTGGGTCGTTTGTACAAAACTTAGTATTTTTACGTAGAGCTTCTGGAGCAATTCGTTAAATGTCGAATGTCGTCCATTTATGCTTATTTTCATGTCACATCCGCTTTGTACAATTTGTTGGCCCTGTGCAAAATATTTCTGTCTAGTTTTGCCGTTATGTGCCCCTATTCCCCCCTTTTCCTGTAGGTATGCTCTCTTTGGGTTAGGGTTTCCCCTCATTTCTCTGTATATAGTTACGCATCCCAATTTAATCAACCTCTCCCCTTTTGTTGTAGCTTGTGGGTTGCTTTTATGGCCAAATATTATGTTCGTGTTATACCCTACAGCCCTGGTTTCAGTTTTGCCTATTGTTTCCCTATGGCTACCTGTGTACACTGCTGCTGCCTTGTTGGCAGTGTGGTGGCTGCTACTATTCTTATTACCCTCACTCGTACACTTGTGTCTATCGATTCTTAGCTTGCAGGTATCAGTTGCTTTGGGCAAGGAACTACAACGATGGCACTGAGCAGGGCAGAGATTTATGGGCACTCCCCAGTTGCTTAATACATATTTGTAAGTGTTTGGCTGGCTAGATGGGCTTCTATTCAGGCAGGCAGCATACAGTGCACAGCTGTTCTGGAAGTTCCCTCGATCGAGCTCGGAGTGGTGCTTTTCTTTTTCACCATATTTCGCCCAGTTTCTGCTTTTCTGCTGGCTTGCCGTCCTATCCGTGCCTGCTCCCCCTTGCCAGCTTGGCTCGGCTAGCCTGCGATCGGTCCCCCTTTCTATTAGTCCCTTGGATGCCACACCGGAAGCTCTGCTGCCGGTGGTAGCCCGGGCCGATTCAGGTAGTGGGTACCCTTTTCGCTCCCCTCTATTCTTTGTGATGCCTTTATAGGTTGATTGACTGGTGCTCAGTACAAGTTTCCAGGCAGTGGGGTGTTTAGATTTTACCTTTTGTTGGGACCTCTCGACGGCTGCTAGCTTCTTTTCCAGGTCTTGCCTTTCTTTGTCGAGCATAGCGGTGTCACCGCCGCTATCTGGAGAGTCGTTGAGTTGCTTGTACCTCTTATGGATGCGGAAGTCCTCGTCAGACTGTGGACTATTTCGCTGCTGTCCCGTGTTGAGCTTAACGAGGTTTTCGACCATCTTCTGTTGAAGCTCCAGTTGGAGCTCGCTGAAGCCCTTGATTTTCTCCGTGAGGTCGATCACACCGTCGCCGACCCTTTCGACACTCTTAACAGTGTCTTCGAAGCCCTTGACCGTGGCAGTCTCCAGCCGTTCCACCACTTCACGCAGGGCCCGTATCTCTTCCTCGGTTTTGCTGTCGTTTTTCGCCACTTTGGCGAAGGATGCCAGCCTTCCCTCCAGCGCTTGGACCACCTCGTCTGCTGACTGTGTGGCCGGTGGTACCGTGCCTCTGCCACCTTCGCCCTTGCCTCTCGCGTATTTCCCGGATCGCGAAAAGTCTGAGTGTTGGCACTCAAACCGCATACCGAGATGTTCGATTCTGACAGTGAACCGTTTCTCCGGTCGCCCACCTATCCAGTCATAGACCTTCTCACTGGCTACGGCAGAGAATATTTGCCCTCTCTTCAGCTTACGGACTCGCAGGTACGATGCCGGTACCGAGTCGTCAGTGGCCGGCTTCGTGTAGGACGGTGGCCATGGCAGCAGGTGTTGGCCCTCTCCCAGCTCGCTGGTGAGGGTCTCGTTGATGGATTTAACCAGGAAGTCTGCGTCGAACTCGTAGTCGATGCTTCGGTCATAGTCGACAACGACCACCTCAGTAGCGAAAAGATGCTGGATTGCCCTGTTGGTCGGTATCCGCTGGACCCCGTACTCAGTCAGGCTCGGTATTTTGATGTCACCTGATTCCAGTCGCTGCGCTGCCTGCTCACTGGCTGCGACGATTCTGAGGTTGTTCAGAGCGGTGGCAGCGGGAACTGAGTCCTCCCAAGAGCCTTTCATAGCCGCCTCTATGATTTTCATACCCACCAGCTCCTCCTCGAGCGATTGCAGCGTCTTGCCCTTGAGGTCCTCGCTGGTGATGCACAGTTGTCTCTCCTCAGCCCCTCCACGGTCGCCGCCCCTGCCAGCTATCCTCACCCTTGGGATCGCCCTCTCGCTGTCAGCAATATTGTCAGCCCCCAGCTTCCCACAGTGGATTGGCAGGTGCGCTAGGGTAGTTGACATAACGGTCGCTGCGTATTCGGGCTTGACGAAGGTCAGGCGGATCGCGGCTACCCTGTCCCCGACCCACCTAACTCCAGGCGGGTTCTCCTGGGAGATTACCATGGTTCCTTCGCCTAGTTGGTGAAAGTGCCTGACAGCCGCCGTCAGATGCTGGAGGTACTCCACAACTAGAGGGCCGTATGAGCGCAGTGGGGCCACCACGATGTGCCCTTGCCTTCCCTTTGGGATGCAGTATTCGTCCACGTCACTGGGTTCTATCTCCGCGCAGTTCTGCAAGAGAGTGTACACGGTCTCACCCTTATCGTTCCTGATGCCGTACGGATTTTCTAGAGGGTACCCTTGCGAGCACTGGGTGTACTCCAGTCGCTTGTCCGGGTAGGCGGCGCTGTAGTACTCGGCCCTCGCTTCTAGCGCCGTTTTCCCCCCGTGCTGACTACAGTACTTTTCGATGAACGTGTTCAGGCAGTGGTCAAAGTCGTCCGGCAGCTGCGGCAGATGCGCGCCGTCAGTGAAGGTGCTCGTGGCCGCGTGATCTTTCCCCTGAAAGTGTCTGAGCAGTGTACCGGTATGTTCCTCGTCGAGCAACGCTCTATTCCTTCGCGGCTGCATGCCTCCTTTCCCGCCCTTCTGTCCTATGAGCGGGGACCCTCTGGATGTCCTCTTGATTGCGCCTCTGGAGTTCATTTTTTCCCGGTTTTTTAGGCTACTGTTGGCGCTTACGTCGAGTTCTACGGTTTGGCCTTTCGGCGGGCTGCTACGGTTGAATCCACGGTTGAGTACGGTTGGGCGCCGCCTTTCGTTTTGCTTTGTGCCCTGTACGGTCAAAACCCAGTTAGTACGGCATGGGAACGGGCCAGAAAGACAGGAATCGGGGCAGGCGCGGGCCAAATCTGCATCTAGCCGTTGTGTCGTCTGACATGTCGCCGTCTGTGTGGTCCATGTGGTCCACTTGCAGCATCCTGCAAGCACAGTTAGTAGAAAAATTACATTTTTTAAAATATCTATTTTCGTGCCCCGCGGCCCGGAGAGAGGTGCACGCCTCAGGCGGGTTCGCGAGAAGTGTGTCCAGACGTTATATGATCTCTAACCAGATCGTAGTCGTAGGAGTTACTTTCCAGTGTAAAAGTTTAGTACATACAAAAGGAAAATAATCATGGAAGACTCATATCCCCCCAGAATCATATTGTCGCATGGAAGTCGCTCCTGCAAAAGAAAGTGAGTGCCGTTATCCCGCGCGTCCAGAATTGATCACGGCAACACTCGCCACAACTGATACCAATTTGTCACAGGCATACGAATGCATATACGAAGTTTCAGAGTAATCGGATACGAATCGATATATATCACAACCGGTGATTATTCAATACAGCCCGTGTTACGAAAATGTTTTTATTCTGTAACTAAGCTCCCAAGGGAATCGTGTTTCATCACTATATAGCACAGACTGTTCGGCTAGTTTCTCTCGTCACAGGAATCCCTGTTTTTCCCCAACCTGCGCCGCCATAAATGTCATCTCTATCGTCATCTGTCACGGTATCGTACTGACACCGTTGATTCTGTCATAATCGTTCCTAATAATATTACTATCGTTCACGATTCTGTCAGAGAGATAACATTTACTGATTTCGCATTCTTCATCCACGATCTCAGATTCCCTATCATTATTTCCCCAAATATGCCGGTAATCTGAATCGGATCCCCCTTCCGTAGGGGTAATTGGCAGTCTCTCGTGCCCCCTGGCACAATCATTGCGCCGCGCACGGCACGCCCACGACCGCTCCATTCGCTGACGGCGACGTGATCAAAGTGGATATCGTGGTGCATCACAGCAACGGGTGCATGGGCGACATGGCGCGCACCGTCACCTACGGCGTTGCGACATCCGAGAGTTTAAAGTTTGTGCAGCGCACGGAGACGTTGCTGCGAGATATCGTGCAAAACTATGTGATGCTCTTGTATTAAGTGCTGTCCCCCATAATGTGTGGGAACCATAATTACAAAAATCATAAAACAATATTTCAATAAGCTAATAAGCTAATCATTATGGGGCTTTCGTCATTTAAGTGCTGAAAACAGCTATTTAAGGGTGGCCCCTTATAGGCAAGGGCCGAAACAGCCGGCTATATGGATTGCCTATCACGATGTCTCTTTGAAAACAGGAACGTAGCTGTAAAAAGTTGTACACGAATTCTGAGGGTTCGATTTAGAGCACACGCCTGCCCCCCCTTTGCGTTTCAACATATCGTACAAGTACTTCCTTTCTAACTAATCGCGTACGTTATGGCCGTACATGTGCTCTACGTATGTATATATAGCTGTCGTCACACTCTAGCTCCGAACGCCGTCGCTGATGTTACGCGGTTATCCGTTCCCAAACAATTACATTTCTTCCAATACAAACACACTCATACTTTATCGGTGTTACAAGGTACCTTAAATAAAGTCTATTTTTTTGGCTATTGATTGATATATCGCCGTATTGATCGATTTATTCTTCTTTGCGGTATCGAAATATGCATTTACTGTTTTGTGCTATCGATATGTATCTTACTTTACGTTGGGCCCAACATTTTTCTGGAACGATCGGAATCATCGAGAACTCTCCAGACCAAGGGATGCCGTGCCTTTAACCGATTCGTTCAAAAGAATAAAATTCGTTAATATAATACATCGTATGCTAATATATAATATGACCGAGCATATCCATCATATGTCAGAAACCAGTTTTCTAGACAGTTGCTCAAGTGTGCAAAAGTGCCGTTCCCAGACACCGCCTACCAGGTGAATATCTTCTCAGAGTATCTTTTGTTGGCAGCATAAAATGTGCCACCAAGTCGGTCCCATATCGTCAGAGACTGACCGAAGTTAACATGGAAAAGTTTGTGATGATCATCGTGATACAGTGAAGACGGCTCCCACGGAAGCCAGGATTCCGCGTAGACGCCTGAGTGGTGAATCACGTTGTGGTAATGGTTGTAGAGCAAGTTGACCACAATGGCGCTTGGGTGCAAAGGAAGTATATAGAAGCCGGAGTATATCCCGAACATAATCGACAGCAGATCGACTGGATGCATCGCCAGGGCTGTGAATGCCGTAGTTTGCTTCCATCTGTGGTGAAGCTTGTGGATGGGCTTGTACAGACAGGGAATATGCAGAGCGCGATGTGCGACGTAAGCGCAGAGATCAATCCAGAGGAAAAACACTGCGGCGCTAAACAGCAAGTATGCAAACGCCGAGCAGGACTCGAAAGGGCTCGAGAAGTACAGCTTGTCAACGCCGGGAAACTTCACGTGGATGACCGAGACCGCCGTGGACACAATTGCGGCGATGTGTAGATTCAAGCAGCAAAGCCCAACCTCGAGGCGCCAGAGCCCAGTGGTGTCATATGTCTTGCTCTGCTGGTTACGCATTCCCGGATTCTCCGCATACAGGCCGTCCCATGCGCGCGCAAAAGGGATGAATGTCAAGATACTTCCACAAGTCGTCGCGATGGACCCGAAGCAGAGCACCCAGAGTGGCGACTCGGCAACGGTGCGCTCAGAGGAGAAGCCACTCAGCATGTACGCGGTGGTCGTGAAGCACCAAACACCCAGACGTGTACTGAAAAAAAGCAGCATCCCAAACCAAGGTGCCATTGAAAGGAGTGGAGGAACCAACCGCTGGACTTTGAAAACATTCTGGTATTTCCTCTGCCGAGACAGATAATTTGTATCCGGAGGCAGCTGCTGCGGTTCCTCGGGGCAGCCGTCGAAGGGGTGGGTAAGAAGGCTCTGGGCGGTTGGACTGCTCAGTTTAGTCCACAGTTTTGTCTGAAGGTGGTAAGCACGCATACCGATTGTGAAAAGGCCAACATAAAAAATGACCATGATGGAGGTCGAAAACAGATTGCTGTGAGCTAGGAGGACGCTCATGGACGTAACGAATGCTGCGAGTTGGTATTTGAGGAAGTTGGTGAACTCCCGAAACAGCCACTTGAGAACAGCAGCAGTGGATGGGGACGCGAAGAAGGCGCAGAGGCCAAAGGAGACGCTGGCAGCGAATGACGTGCAGCGGAATAAGTGACCAGTGAGAGATTTGAAGCTAATCCAGAGGCCGCCAGGAGCCAGGCTTCGCGGAGCTCGTTTCCGCAAGAATGACATTCCAACGAGAAGTGCCGCCGTGTGTGTGGAGGCAGCCAACCCGCTAAAGCTTTCAGTGAAATTAGCCTCGGAGAGGACAGGCTCAGGATTTTTCGCGATCATAAATGGTTTCACGAGAGTGAACCACAAAGGGAAGCACAAGCAGTGGAAAACAACAAACGAAACGGCAAAGAGGACGGCCACGCTGGGAAGCCACTGTAGTAGCCACGACGGGTATATTCCGACGTGTGTTTTAGAGCTCTCGCGAACAAAGAGCCCAGCAAGCACCCACACTGTGTAGCTGCAGGACGAAAATAGCGAAAAGAATTGTGCACTTGAATCTTTGTCGTAGAAAAAACCAGAGGCCTGCTCATACACCATTCCTCTTTTACTCTCGAAAGTTTGCTGAAAATACCACTGCAAAAGGACGAATATGCAGGCGACGGCCCCAAATACTACTGCCGGTCTCGTGCGCGAGTGCACGGAAATAGAACACTGTGCATAGATTATCTGTCCAATAACTAGCGCAGCAGAGTGCGAAACTGCGGCCAGTAAGCTGTACACGTGCTTGTCATTCTTGGTCCACATATCGTCGCTGTTTGCGCGTTTGAGATTAAACGCTGATAGAGAGGTCGAGTCAATATCACTCCATGCAGTGTTAAGACCATGGTTGAACCAACAGTATGCAACTGTTGTCAATAACGCGAACTGAGGCACCGTCACGGCCACGACAGGCCACGCAGAACTCATTGGCGCTACAAGGGCCTCTCGTTCTTATATCCGAAACACAACGGGCACACTTTTGCCCTCCGCTGCCGCGAGACAGGTGCAAAACACTACCGCGTTAGAAATTTCAGTCGGTAGTGCAAGAAGTGTTTCGAACGAAGTGGGGGCGGCTAAGATTACGAGCAGGCTGTTGAAGTTGATAATAGGCAGGCTTGGTATTCGAGGCGCACGAAATATTTGCGGACACTGTCGCTTTTGAGGAATAGAGAGTCGCAGAACGTATGCCTTAAATGTATGCGATAATATACGTGGAAATTTGTCTAAGCTGAAAATCGAAAGTAATTCACGCTCCCATCTTCTGGGCACACAACTACAAGAGTTGAAATACTGTAACAGCAGTTGATCGTTTCAAGGAGGCAGATCAGCAGAAGTTATGAGCTTGGCAAAAACGAAACAGAATGCAGAAACACGAAACAGGCCAACAGAACCATTGGATTAGATGACCGTCTTGATTTTTTGAACAAAACCTCATCCGATGCGACTTGTGAGTAGTGTGTGAGGGGAGGAGGGTATAATAAATATAATAGTACAGTATATAGGGGGTACGTGAACGTACAGGTGGGGGAAAAATAAACCACTTGATCATCCATCATCAATTATAGGGGTACGTGAACGTACAGGTGGGGAGAAAAATAAACCCCCCTGGTATCCATCATCCGCATCATCATCTGCATGTGAAGAGTGAGAGACCCGCGACAAATAGAGGCGGCCAAGAGCGGGGGGGGAGGAGGGAGGGGAGGAGGGGGTTGGTACCTCTGGGGGGTTCCGCCCCCCAGACCCCCCTTCAT
>LGRX02011875.1:0-11877 GCA_001247695.2 Cymbomonas tetramitiformis | reverse complement strand
GGCTTCTGAGCTGCCATGTGACATCTGACGTGTGCAGGAGGCTGACCTGACCTATTGAGCTGCAAGGGGCCTCTGAGCTGCCATGTGACATCTGGCGTGTGCAGGAGGCTACCAGTGTGCGCCTGCTCAGCAAGGAGGAAGTGCACGATAATGAGGAATGTTCTGAGGTGCCCGTGGGCCTCTGCCATCCTGCCTTCACTCTCATATCAGCCACATGCGCCAGGAAGAGTTTATCCAACACAGGTCTTGAACTAAGTGAGAATATCGACCACCATATACAAAAGGAATCCTTTTGTTGTGAAGACACTTCACCATCGATCCTTCTGTCAAAAAATTTTGAATTGGAAAGAAGTGGAATTTTAGTCGTTTCCTCCAGAGAACAGAGCCGACGGCACCTGACGATAGAGAGGATCACCCCTTCAACCTTCGGGAGCAGTCTTTTGTTCTCATCTGGCTTGGCCAGGCATGCCTTGAATAGTCTCACCGTAAGTCTCCGGTCTTCAGTCTTCAGGCAAGTTATTCTCCTCAGTTGCCCTCCTCAATCAACTCACCATCATTAGGATGGTTGCGTCATGTGGTGGCTGTATAGTTGTCGAATGTGGACAGTGCCTGCTCGTGGTTGCGCCGCCTAATGCTCGTCGCTGCCTGATGCTCGTCGCTGCCTGATGCTCGTCGCTGCCTGATGCGCTGCAGGGATGGCTTACACACACGGTACATTCTCATTTTGGCGCGCCGTGTGACACAGGAACATCATGGGCACTTATTTAGTGTAACTTGAGGTTTACGTCCATCCGTGCATCTTGTGCTCTCTTCCGGGGTGTCCAGAGCTCTCATGCTGCGAGGGTTTTAAGACTCGCTACATGGGCTTGGGGGTGTCGTGGGTGCGGGCTCCAGAGCTCTCATGCTGCGAGGGTTTTAAGACTCGCTACATGGGCTTGGGGGTGTCGTGGGTGCGGGCTCCAGAGCTCTCATGCTGCGAGGGTTTTAAGACTCGCACATGGGCTGGGGGGGTCGTGGGTGCAGGGCATCCAAGCCACAGAGCGTAGCATGAAGAGCTTGGAAGATGCTCAGGCGAAAATGACCCTTCTGTGGAACAAGTATGTAGCGGAGTCTGAGCAGCAGAAGATGCCCAAGCTAATGCGCACGAGCAGCATCCGGCGACGAAAGCTTCACCAGGATCGTAGTAAAAAGCTCAAGGAGGTCCACACAGTCTCCGCCACCCACTGATCCCCCCCTTACCCGATGTGGCTGGCCCATTGTTCTCACTGTTCTCAGTTAATGGTCTATGAACCATATTGCATGCAATGATGAAGGGGTGGGGGTCCAGGCACCTCATGCATGCAATGATGAAGGGGTGGGGGTGCAGGCACCTCATGCATGCAATGATGAAGGGGTGGGGGTCCAGGCACCTCTTGCAATTCTACGCTTCTCCCTCCTTTCATGCAGCGCCACCTATTGTGAGCCACAGCAAGTTATGGCGCTGTTGCTATGCACTCCCAGAGGGGCGCTGCTTTGCCTGTGGGAAGACGCTATGGGGGCGCTGCTTTTGAGCGGATGGCAGTCTGATGTTGTCCTGAGGGGGCTTTGGGTTGATGGCACGTGCCGCTCCATTTGTCGCACAATACTCTTCCATCGCTGCATCCGATTCTTGCAGCAGACCCTGGCAGTGACGCCGCATCTTTTCCGAAGAAGCTTCATGTTGATTCAAAGGAATCCCAGAGACAAACTTGGATCGTAATCGCATGTGATGAACGCCCTGCCTGTATGGTGAATACAACGTGGACACAGCAGAAACAGAAATGGCAGCTGACTTCCAGCGTGGAGGGGATGGGGTGGGAGAGGATGGCGGTTGCTGCACGCAATGGCAGAGCTTTACCCAAATACAGGCAAGCCAGCCACTCCTCGTTTGACTCGCGCCAGACACCAACAGCCATCTTGCCCGACCCCCATAAAACCATGAATTTGACCCTACTTTAAGGGAGATGTGCCTTTGGCGGAAAAAGCAGGGCGACATTGTGCGAATGAGACACCGCTGCTGTTGGCGAGTGAGGGTGCCATGGAAGCGCGGCTCGGGTGGCCTGGTATGACACCGCTGTTGTTGGCAAGGGGGGGCGCCATGGAAGCGCGGCTCGGGTGGCCTGGTATGACACCGCTGCTGTTGGCAAGGGAGGGCGCCATGGAAGCGCTCGGGGGGCCTGGTATGACACCGCTGCTGTTGGCAAGGGAGGTGCCATGGAAGCGCGGCTCGGTGGCCTGGTATGACACCGCTGCTGTTGGCAAGGAGGGTGCCATGGAAGCGCGGCTCGGTGGCCTGGTATGACACCGCTGCTGTTGGTGGGAGGGCTGGCAGCTATGGAAGGTGCCAGCCTCGGGTGGCCTGTATGACACCGCTGCTGTTGGCAAGGGAGGGTGCCATGGAAGCGCGGCCTGGGTGGCCTGGTATGACACCGCTGCTGTTGGCAAGGGAGGGCGCCATGGAAGCGCGGCTCGGGTGGCCTGGTATGACACCGCTGCTGTTGGCAAGGAGGGCGCCAGGAAGCGGCTCGGGTGGCCTGGTATGACACCGCTGCTGTTGGCAAGGGAGGGTGCCATGGAAGCGCGGCTCAGGTGGCCTGGTATGACACCGCTGCTGTTGGCAAGGGAGGGTGTCATGGAAGGCTTATATTTGGAGCGCTTTTTGCTACAGTTGATTAATTGTTTGTTTCAGTGTCGCTTTCAGTTGCTACCGGTGAACCTAGCTTTGCGTGCAAGGCTGTCATCCCCGGCCCTTCAGTTCACTTACGAGGAGCGGCGTGAGGTTGCAGGAGTGCATAGATAGGTTGGAGAAGGCCGGGTCTCGGGCCGAAAAGCAGTCACAAGCAGTGCAAGCGATGATTCAGGAGCTGGATCTGGAAGAAACAAGGATAGGTGCCGCGCCGCCGGAGGAGTCAAGTGGTGCGGAGTTCCAGTTGAGGCTCCAGCAGCAGCAGAGTGACGTGGAGGTGCAGCTGGCTGCTCTAAGCAAGGAGAGCTCGCGGCTCGGGAAGCAGCAACGCAAGCAGTTCCAGCAGCTCGCATCTCAGGACGTGAGCCAGTGGTTGTTTGGGGAGGGAGACAAGTTGGGGGATCTCTCGACTGAGGAGAAGCTGACACAGATGGAGGCACGCGCCGCTGACCTGTACTCGTGCGTGCCCTTCCTCTTCCCACAGATCGCTTGCAGAGCCGGTGGAGAGCTGGGGTGGGGCGGGGGAGTAGCCACTCAGGTTGGGAAAAGAATGTGGATTCTCACTCTCAGCATCTCAGGAGGGCGGCTGAGCGCATAATGTGATCGGATACTGATTGTCGGTCTCAGCATATCAGGGGGACGGCTGAGCGCATAATGTGATTGGATACTGATTCCCCACATTGTGTGCTGCGCATCGCCTGTTTTGGAAGGTTTTGGGATGAGGGGCAGCACCACGAGGCGCCCTGCTTATTGGGTTAGTGCTTGGTCTGGGACTGCACATGTGCACAGTCAGCAGCAGCTTCTGGCGTCGCAGACGACGGAGATCTTGAACTGCAAGGCAGATGAGTTAAGGCTGATGAGGGACGAGAAGGAGCTGAACCAGCAAGTAGCAGCGCAGCTTAAGCACGAGTTGTCGCAACTGCAGACAGACCACCACCACCTCTCATCCCAGAAGTCCATGGAGCTAAGTGAGATTGAGGAGGAGAAGGAGGAGGTGTGCGATGCGCCCGGCGCTTGCCACCTCGGCCCTCGCCTATGCGCCCCGCGCGATGTGGAGCTCCCCTTAGTCCCTTTCCCATACCCAGATACTGGTCTCCCAGGAGCGTGATTCTCTGTCCTGGCTGCCTCGGTTCTCGGAAATGCGACTATGGCATTTTGTAACATTTGATCTCGAGGCACGCGGCCGGCGCAACCAGGGACCCTTCCCCTTGGCGTTTCCTCTTTGAGCGACAGAAAGCAGCTTCGTCCAAGCCATACTTAAACCTTAGCCAGCTGCCTTACAACAGCTGGCGTTGCCTTCATAAAATGGAATGGTGTTGTCACCTCCTCCTCCTCCTCGAGAACCCCCAAGTCTCAACTGCAAACATGTCAGTGATTCCAATGTTTATTCGTTTTTATCTTTAGAGACTCTAAATAGGGTCCTCAGAATCAGCTCTGCTTTTTGACATCTAATAATGCATTATGGTGTAACACCTAACAAGGCGGCATATTGAGCACCGGATGAAGAAAAATAATTGTGCAACACCTAACGAGGTGGCATACTGAGCACTGGATGAAAAAATGATATCATGGTACACTTAGCGAGGCAGCATACTGGAGAAGAAAAAAAGTGTATCACCTAGCGAGGCGGCATACTGAGTAGTTGATGATCTTCACCCTGGCAGATGGCGGCACAGGCGGATGAGCTGAAGTCGGAGCTGCAGTCGGTGATCCAGCAGGGCGAGGCGATGCTGTCCGAGCGCGATCAGATGTTGGTTGCTGCAGAGAATGAGAAGGCGGCGCTGGGGTACCGGGCAGCTGGATACTGTGAGCAACTGCAGGCGCAGGTGGAGCACCACGAGAGCGCTTGCAAGGAGAAGGATGCGCTAGTGGAGAAGCTGAAGCAAAAGGGTAAGGCCAGAGGGTCTGGCGATTCCAAGGAGGTGGGTCCTCTGATGCCAACCATCCCCCTTACCCCAGGCAAAGCACCCTCGGGCCCTCAAATCTGGTTCTCGATGAAGCCTGCAGCGCGTGTGCTGGCGCCTCCTCGCTCGGGGTCTGTGAGATGTGTGCTGCAACCAGCACTCGTATGTTGCACCAGAAGCACGGTGCAAGATTTGATGCCCCCGCGCTACCCGATCCGCGTGCAGCTGCAACGGATGCTGGACGAGAACATATGTAAGTCAGCCAAGCTGATGGGGGACCTTGAGCTGGCGCGCTCTCTCAAGAACGACATGGAGCAGACGCTTGAGCTGCGGTCTCGGGAGCTGGAAGACCTGAAGGTGAGAGCGAGTGCCTGGCTGCATGCCTGCGCCTGCGCCCCGGTGTGCCATGCACAAGCCACCTTGCGCCCCCTCTTGGATGGTGTAGCTTGAGGAATTGTTCTGGGAACTTACTTTCAGACCCCCCCTTCTCTCCCTCAGGCCCCTGCAGGCCTATGGCCAGACAGACTTGCTCAAATCCCGTGACCAGGCATGAAGTGGGTCCTTCTCTGGGTGCTGGGGCCAGCGCATCCCACAGCGTTCCAATGCATGTGGGCTTAGCGTGAGACGGCACTGCAGCTCCTTCACTTCCCATCCCCCTGCCGTGCTCGCTGCTCCACTGCATCGATTATCTTGTGCTCCATTCTTGAGCAAAGGCCTGAGGGTTTCCACATGCAATAGCAGGATGAAACTCCTAGTGCGATCTTGCAAGGTGTGCTTCATCCCTCCCTGCGGGGGCTGAGGGGAACGGAGCGCCCACTTGGAAGGGGAGTGGAGGAAACGGGGGTTTACATCCCACAGGCTGAGATGCAGAGCTCTGAGGAGGTGGAGGTGCTGAGGGCCGAGATGCGCGCCGTGGTAAAGGCGCGGGAGGAGCTGCAGCACGTGGTGGAGACGCAGCGCAAGGATCTCCTGGAATCAGAGCAGGCGGCTCTGCAGCTGCAGGCATGCCCCCACTATTTGGCTAGGGAAGATTATACTTGAGTCGTCGACGGGGCGGCTCGCAGAGGAGAGCGCTTGTCCCCGGGGTTTTGATTGGCTGCTCGCAGAGGCGCTTGTCCACAGTGTCGGCCAGGCTCTGAAAGGGAAGCGCTTGTCGGGATTTGATTGGCTGCTCGCAGAGAGCGCTGTCCCAGGGGATTTGATTGGCTGCTCGCAGAGAGAAGGCGCTTGTCCCCTCGAGTCGTCAGCGGGCGGCTACCATGAGAGGGAAGCGCTTACCGAGGGGATTTGATTGGCTGCTTTCGCAGAGAGTGCTTGTCCCATCGAGTCGTCGGCGGGACACCTCGCAGAGGAGACGCTTGTCCCAGGGATTTGATTGGCGCTCGCAGAGAGGCGCTTACATCCCCGGGGTGATTGGCCCGGCTCGCAGAAGGAGAGCGCTTGTCCCGGGGATTTGATTGGCTGCTCGCAGAGGAGAGCGCTTGTCCCCGGGGATTTGATTGGCTGCTCGCAGAGGAGAGCGCTTGTCCCCTGGTGGGTCAGAGCAGGGCGGCTCGCAGAGAAGCGCTTGTCCCGGGGATTGGGTGGCACTGCTCGCAGAGGAGAGCGCTTGTCCCCGGGGATTTTGATTGTCCCTCGGATATGCAAAAACATCTTGTAGTTAAGGATGGGTGCATTTTTGTCAATTCTATGGCACTAACATGTGCCCCGAATCCCCCTTCCGCCCCTGCATCTCTCAAGCCTGCCGCAGGTCAGGGTCCTGGCACTCTCGAAGCCACCAAGCAGGTCAGGGTCACAGCACTCTCAAGCCTCTGCAGCAGGTCAGATCTAGCACTCTCAAGCCTGCAGCACAGGTCCAGAGTCACAGCACTCTCAAGCCTGCAGCAGGTCAGAATCTAGCACTCTCAAGCCTGTAGCAGGTCAGGGGTCACAGCACTCTCAAGCCTGCAGCAGGTCGGGAAGTCACAGCACTCTCAAGCCTGCAGCAGGTGGGGTCCCAGCACTCTCAAGCCTGCAGCAGGTCAAGAGTCACAGCACTCTCAAGCCTGCGGCAGGTCAGGGTCACAGCACTCTCAAGCCTGTAGCAGGTCAGGGTCCACAGCACTCTCAAGCCTGCCGCAGGTCAGGGTCACAGCACTCTCAAGCCTGCAGCAGGTCAGGGTCACAGCACTCTCAAGCCTGCAGCAGGTCAGGGTCACAGCACTCTCAAGCCTGCAGCAGGTCAGGGTCAAAACACTCACCCCGGTCAGCGTCAGCCACCAAGCCGCTCATTCTTGAAGAAGCATCAGATAGACCGCTAAAAAGGAGTGGATCCAGGCGTCGCAGGATCCAGGAGTTGATAACCAGCAATAAGACGATCCAGCCTCTCCAAACCCTGCTGTTAAGTTTCTTCTAGATAAATCTTTGCAGAAGTAGAAGCCAGGACCATGATGGCAAATTCATAAATATTAAAAGATTCAACATTAATTACGGCTAGGCATTTTGGAGCAGCTCCGACTGATGGCTGCAACAGTTTCACAGATTATTTTATTCTACACAAGCTATGGTGTCAATCCCGTAATCGAGGAGTCGAAAGTGTCATATCTGTCCCAATGGAGACCAGTGTCACACTTGCAGAACTGTAAATCTGGCCACCGATCGGATCAGACCAGATCTGACGGCTCAGATAAAACTCACACAAAAACTGCGGTTTGCTATATTGCGCGCAAGCGCCTGAGGCCCGCTATTAGGCGCTGCGTGAGTCGGGCAGCCGAGTGAAGGGGGCACGTTTTTGAGTGTGGTAGCTGCGCGAGATAGGCAGCCGAGTGAGGGCAGCTGTTGTGCTTTGTAAATAAGTAGTTTATGCTGGTGATGCAGGAAGCGCAGGCAGCGAATAGTACGGAATTGGCCGCTGTGGAAAAGGTGGCTGCAGAGACAGCGAGCAGGTGTGTCACGTGCACACGCCACTCACAGTTGCTCCCTTCAACCTTGTAGTGCTTTTGAGTGAAATGGGAAATTGTGGATGCACACTCTGGGCCTTACATCATGACCGTTGGTCAGACTTTCGTTGGGGGGGCTTATCCCAGGCACTCCCGTCAGTGGTACTGCACAAGTCGAGGTGATGCAGCCAGTTTGATGATTTGGTGGCGAGCCATCCATCTCTGGCTCACATGTGCAAATGAGGAGAGGCTGCTTGGTGTGTGCAGGTCGCGGGCGGGAGAAGCCGCAGCCCAGGAGGAAGCGCGCGAAGTGGCCAGCATGTTCGAGAAGGACTTATCAGACGCGCGCCAGGAGATGGGTGCGTGGCACCCATAGTGGCATCCATAGAAGGGCGCATGACAGGACGCGGACTCGGATAGAGGGCATGCTGCAGCAACAATCACCTCTCCGACACATGAGGTGGGGTAGGGTAGGATGGATGGGTGTACTGCTCCAGTCATGACGAAACATGGGGCCCAATGGATGCGAGGTGTCCCTGAGACACCTTACTGCTTGGACACATGAGGCAGCATACGCCTCGATAGGGGCCTGTCGCTGCGGTTTTGACCGGATGTAAGGCCAGATGGGGGGTACTGCTGCCATACATGACCGGTCTGACAAAAAAAAAAACCTTATTCGGGGTGTGGGGTTTATTGTCCCCATGACTCGCTCCGACATATAATTGGAGGAGGTGGTGCCATTACAGTCGTGACAGGACGAGGACATGAGGCCTGATGGAGGGGATATCGCTGTGACATATCACTGCTATGACGCATGAGGGGAAGTGGGGCCTGATGGAGGGGGTACCTCTGTGATCAAGAAGCAATATCGGGCCTGATCGAGGGGTTACCTCTGTTGTCAAGATTCGATGCTGGGCCTCGTGGAGGGGGTACCTCTGTGGTTCAAGAAGCAATACCGGGCCTGATGAACGGGGTATCTGTGTGGTCAAGAAGCAATATCGGGCCTGGTGGAGGGGTTACCTCTGTTGTCAAGATTCAATGCTGGGCCTGGTTGAGGGTCTTCTGTGGTTCAAGAAGCAATACCGCCTGATGAACGGGGTATCTGTGTGGTCAAGAAGCAACACCGGGCCTGATGAACGGGTATCTGTGTGGTCAAGTCAACAATACCGGGCCTGATGAACGGGTTCTCGTGTGGTCAAGAAGCAATACCGGGCCTGATGAACGGGGTTCTGTGTGGTCAAGAAGCAATACCGGGCCTGATGGAGGGGGTGTCGCTCTGGTACATGAGGTGTCGTGCAGAGGGCCAGCTGGAACAGCACAAGCAGGCGCTTGTTAATGCGCAGGAAGAGCTGGCAGCCTCTACCACAAAGCAGCAGCAGGTGCGCCTGAGACGGCATTTCTGAGTGCATGTCTCAGGCAGCCTGGTAGAATCTTATGTGAATCTGATGAAAATCTGCTGAGGTAGGCCGGCCGACATTTGTGATCTGTCGTGTGCTGATTAGAGGTTGTGGTGTTCGAACAGGCGGAGCTAGAGGCAAGCGCCACTAAACTGGACATGATGCAGCAGGTGCACACTCCCGACCCCCTCTTGGAACTTTGGTGCAAGGGGTGGGGAGTGATGTGAGGCAGCAGTAGTCGCGCCCGAAAGATGGACAGTAAGAAGGACGAAGACAAAGTCCCCATAGGGAT
Organism: Cymbomonas tetramitiformis; assembly: GCA_001247695.2. Taxonomy (NCBI): domain Eukaryota; kingdom Viridiplantae; phylum Chlorophyta; class Pyramimonadophyceae; order Pyramimonadales; family Pyramimonadaceae; genus Cymbomonas; species Cymbomonas tetramitiformis. The sequence continues at coordinate 2,662 of LGRX02011875.1, read as the reverse complement.
CACGTGTGCGAGGATGCAAACCCAGCAAGATATCGGAGCCTGTCGTGTTTGCTGAGGCGCATATCTGCCTATGGTGATCTGGGGGCAGGTCAGCAGGCTGTCACTGCCGCCACAGAGCACTGAAAGACCGCGAGAAAGGAGCGAGGGGCTGTGGTGGCGCAGGAGATGCTGACATGGCAGACACGTGCGGGAAAGCTCGAGAAGAAAATGAAGAGGGAGCGGGCGGAAGGCAAGGAGCGAGGAGAGAATACTGGAGAGTTGGAGCGCCAGCTGGAGGAGGCCCAAGCCTCAAGCCGCCACTCACAGGAGCAGCATCAGGCATGGGGATTCGATAAAGCTCATTCCTCGAATCTTAATGTTCAGCGTCGGAGAGGCGTGAATTGAAGATATCAGAATGTTTAGCGTCGAAGAGGCGTGAATTGAAGATATCAGAATGTTTGGCGTCGGAGCGGCATGTATCGAAAGGATCTGAAAGTCCGGCGTCGGAGCAGCATGAATTGTAAGAATCAGAATATTACATGTCGGAGCGGCAGATCTCAAAAGGATCTGAACATTTGGTCTCAGAGCAGTGTACCGCAAGGATCTCAAATTTCGGCGTTGGAGCAGCAAGAATCTTAAGAATCGGAGTGTTTGGCGTGGCAACGGCATGAATCTAAAGCATCTGATCGTTTGGCGTCGGAGCGTCAAGAGTGTTAAGAAACTGAAGGTTTCTCTTTGGAGCAACATGATTTGAAAAGATCTGAGTGTTTGGCGTCGGAGCAGCATGGAAAGGGAATATTCAGCGTTTGAGCAGTTTGGGGTGGTAGGATGGAGGGGAGGAGATGGGAGTGGGGGGACGTCGAGGAGAGGGTGGGGGAGAGGGAGGCGTAAGGACAGAGGGTAGGAAATTCGAAGTTGCTTTCGTTTCTTGCTTCTGCATTCTCTTTTCTGAAGCCATTTTGAATTCAAAGCTTCTTTACAGTACGCATCCGTTGTACGTAAGAAGGAGTCGCCGTGACTATGTAAATTTTGGCACCACCTTAATTTTGTGGAAAGAGGCTTGAAGAATGTGCTGACTTTTGAAAGGGGGGGACAATCCTAAGATTTCCCCCCAGGATGGAAAGATCAATGGGCTGTGGCTAGACGGTGTTGCGGGTGGGAGGTGCTGGAATGTGCGATGCAGATCCTGCAGGCGGAGTTGGCACTGCTGAGCGAGCAGACAGGGGAGCTGCAGCAGAGTTTCATGGATCTGCGCAATGAGCGTGATGAGCTGCAGACAGTGAGTGAGGCGCGACTCACCGAGCTGAAGGAGGCGACTCTGCAGCAGACTGTGGCCACTGACACTGGTGCATTCTCAGCGTCTGCCTCCCCCAACGAGCACTAGAGCTTGGAGCTTGCCATCACTGGGAGTCCGCGCATGACACAGCAGCGCCGCGTCAATGCAGGGTGCCATTTTTGTGCCGTGACAGTGCACAGTCACCAAACGGTCTCGAAGAGGCGGGGACTTGCTTCGTGTCGCCATCCCCCCATGCTGGCGACGAGGGATGACATACAGCAATGACGTGCTGATGGTGGATTTTGGGGGAGGGCACTTGTATAATTCCAGTGAGCTTGGAGCCTCAGCTGAAAACGGAGCTACTGGAGGCGGACGCGCGCCGCCAGGAGTCAGAAAGGCGTCAGGACACACTGACGCAGGAGCTGGAGGTGGCAAGGCAGCAGCAGCAGGAGGTGGCCAGGTGGCAGGAGGAATTGACTGCGATGCAGCTGCGGCTGGATGAGGAGGTTAAGGAGAAGCAGGCCCTCCTCACGTCTGTGGCCGACCTGAAGGACTCCCTGCAGGTGCGGTGCCCCAGGTCACCATTTTTTGTATTTCACTTTTGCTCAGATCCTCGTTTTCTAGAAAGCAGCAGGCACTAAGATACTTTACATTAAATGTTTGGTCCACACGCATGGACCAAATTCCATGCAGCTTTGATGTGAAGTTTATCAATGTCTGTCCAGGCATGCATCAAAGCGAGGGCAGAGACCAAAGGGAACGGAGCTGAATGGCCTTACGGTTCATGGCCATTTGTACTACTGTACAGTGTTATGGAGCTACATGTGTCATTCTGCTCTACTGCAGTAGGAGTCACAGATTCTGATTTCAGAAACCAGTAAAATTCCATTGCACTCCAACGCTCCAGGTCGCAGTCTTATGCGTACGGGAGGGGGCGGTTGTTGATGGCAGACCATGGAAGAAAAACACGTCGACGAGAAGGAAGACCTGCAGAAGAGTTCCACGGAGGTGTGCGCACTGACGTATATCGGAGGCCCGGTGACTGGCAGCGTTGGCCTCTCTCTCTATCGGAGGCCCGGTGGCTGGCAGCTTTGCCCTCTCTCTATCGGAGGGTGGCTGGCAGCGTTGGCCTCTCTCTCTTTCTCTATGGGAGGTCCGGTGGCTGGCAGCTTTGGCCTCTCTGTCTCTCTCTCTCCTCTCTCTCTCTATCGGAGGCCCGGTGGCTGGCAGCGTTGGCCTCTTTCTCTATTGGAGGCCCGGTGGCTGGCAGCGTTGGCCTCTCTCTCTCTCTATCGGAGGCCCGGTGGCTGCCAGCTTTGGCCTCTCTCTTTCTCTATCGGAGGCCCGGTGGCTGGCAGCTTTGGCCTCTCTCTCTCTCTATCGGAGGCCCGGTGGCTGGCAGCGTTG
>LGRX02011874.1:0-14276 GCA_001247695.2 Cymbomonas tetramitiformis | reverse complement strand
TTTTGTTTTGTTTTGTTTTGTTTTTTGTTTTGTTTTGTTTTGTTTTGTTTTGTTTTGTTTTGGTTTGGTTTGGTTTGGTTTGGTTTGGTTTGGTTTGGTTTGGTTTGGTTTTGTTTTAATAATAATAATAAAACATTTACGTCGATGAGTAAGGCAATGCCTTCGGAACGGTCTACTCGAGTCTGTTCCCCTCATACATGACGGTCTGCAAGGCAGGAAGCATTCCACAGAGCATGGAAGCATGGGTGACAAGGCACTAATTAAGCGTGTCTGCCACCAGCGTCGGAAAAAAACATCAGCAGACCGTGGAGCTGATGCATGATGGTGATGGAAGCGGAGTGGGCGGTGGTGGTGATGAAGTGAGAAAAGCCCACGGGAGCCCCGGCCCCTGGCCAGTGGTAACCCCGCAAGGCCGGAGCCCTACGGGGCCCACCCCATGGGGGTGGGGAAGGGTGGGGGTTCACATAGTTGCCTAGCAATTCCCCTGCGGCCTTTATAACCTCATTTTCTTTCCTATTTTTTGTGCAAAGTTCCTGAATGCTGGGTGCTTCCTCTATGGTGCCACTCTCAGGTATGACTCCCGTTTCATGTAATATGGATCTTTCCCTTGCATGACGCCTACACATCCTAGACAATTTTTTCAAAAGTGTTTTCACCCCACGGTGTGGAACCCCGATCCCTTTCAGAACCTTGCCAAATCCCTCTGGTAAGTACCCCATGGTAGCAAGTTCCTCTGGCCACTCCACCGCATTAAGGAAGGGGGTTCCTCCTGCACTCCTGTGCTCGCCATCCAGGTGTGCTCCAGGGTACTGGTCTCGTTGCTCCACATTATTCCTGCCCCCAACCCACGGGCATAAACGGGGTGGCAACAGACAGTCTCTCTCATTAAGGGCTTGCTCAATCATATCCGGGTGCAGACCCGTTTCTTTGAGCAGTTTAGGGTAATCTTTTTATGCGGAACTACATTAAGGAACCATTGAAGCAGCTTGTATTGCAGTTTATCATTGTCAAGTTTCTTACTAACGGGGCACCCCATGCTCTCACTATCCATGGACATTATGACTACATCTGAGTACTTATCTTTGTAACATCCTTCCCCTGGCATTGGGTAGGGTCCTTTGCCTGACCAGTAATCATGTGGGATGAACGGTATGGTCCCCCTTGGGTATTTGAAGATTAACTTAAAACCTTTTTCTGTCCACTTTTTGAGGTTCTTTGGAGATAATGGCAGGATCCAAATTCCTTCGAATCCCTCTGAAGTCCTGGCCGCCTCTAAGCCACGGGACAATGTCTGCATAACAGCAGATGCTTCTCTAAGGACACCACCATCAAATGGTGGGTTTCCATAGACCTTTTTCCCTTTTCCAGTGACACTATTGATATATGCATCTCTTGCAAGTCCATCCCATCCTATTTTTCCTTTGTGGCAAAAGGGTCTCAGCGCCTCTTTCATTGCTGCCGTGGGAATGCACCTCCTTGATTTGATTCCTGGGTGTGAATTTACAGGGTTACAGAAAAGCTCACATCCGTCCTTTCCTAAGCCTCTCTCATCTATGATGATGTCTAATAAATCTCTTCTTATTGCATAACAATTCTTCGGGTCGCCCGACTCAGTATTACATGCTATAAGCGCTGAGTGGATATCATTGGCCCGTTGTGTATAATTACTGATCGATGTCTGGGGTGTATCAGTTGTCAGCCTGTGCCACTCAACTAACTTCCAGAATTCTTTCTTTTTGATGTACTGTAGGTCTTGGAATTTGTGACACCCATCGTTGTTTATGCCGATGGGTGCAACGGCTACTGCAACAGTACCTTTCTTGGTATTTGATAGTCTGTACATGCTAGCCTCTGGAAGGGCAGCAAGCGGTTTGGAGGCTGTTAGGTCCTTGTCTATTTCTGCAAGGGGGAAAAAATCAGCAGCTCTGGTGGTGCCCCCCCTTGTGTTTCTGCCTTCTATTATCAATCTCGGGTCTCCTGCAGTGGCTTTTTTAATGGTCTCTTTTATTTCCTCCTGTTGGTTTTCTCTTAACTGATGTAGTTCATTTCCTTCTCCTGGGCATTTCAGTTGGATATGTTTGTAGGTGCACAGTGATGTTGTGCCACACCTCTGGCAGGTCGGGCTTTCTCCTATTCCCATCCTGTGTGCTCTATGAGGGGATGCTTGTAGGCCTGTGAGTTCTCTGCACCTATAGGCCGTGAAATACTTAGATGCAATTTTTGATATATCCTTGATTGGTTTCACTTGATTTTCCTCAAGAAGTCTGAGTGCCCTGCCTTGCCCATTCATGTCTTTCCATTTTTTGTGATGGCTCAATCTTTGGAGCCTCCTAATATGGTTCCTGATGCCTCCTGTTATGGACTGTTCATGAAATAGGAGGGAAAAGTCTAAATCTCCGTCTTCATCGAATCTAAGTTGTCTTCCGCTGTATCTAAATGCCGCTCTTTTGGCCGTTCTATCTACTTTGTCGTGGAGCCTATCGTTATTGTGCCCTCTAATCCATTTAATCAGAAGTTTCGCTTGTCCTGTTGTGTTGTAAAATCCTAATTCTTCCAAAATCAGTCTAATGGCTACCAGGTCCCTTCTGTTTGGCTCTTGCATAAGGTCCCTGACATTTAGGGTTCCAGGGTCACGGTTTACAGCATTGATAGTTGCCATGGAGTCAATTACATGGGTAAGGGGAACCAAGGTGTTCAGAATTTCATGCTTCCGATCTTGAAGTAGCTTTCCGAGACCCAAAATTTCTGCGGTGGTGGAGCTAGGTTTATGGATGTTATCTATGATTCCTGTTGTAGGTGAGGTAATAGGCGTCTCCCTTGGTATGTTGTGTTTGCTCATGATTGGTGTTGTGTCTCCCTCCTCAAATCTCATGTATGCTGCTCCGCAACTTGCATAAGATGAGCTTTTGTAGAGCGATCCGTCACTTGCAAAATCAAAGCTAACCCTATGATCTGCGCTGTCGTGCATGCCCTGTTCCTCATCTTCTGATGCACTCGGGCAGCTAAATTCACTGTTATCCGCTGCACATGAGTTGTTGCACCTTGTTCTGAAAAGGTCTTTGAGCCTATTTTCAACATATGCTAAGTATATCTCGGCTCCCGAACCTTCTCCTGTGTTGATCCTTGCTGTACTGTTGGGATTCATTCTCAAAATGTTTTGGTCCACCGGCATCAAGGTTGTACCATCTTGCAGTATCTGATATTCATTAACTAGTAAAGCCTTCAGTCCTGTTTTGTCCGGTTTGTATATCCCTTCTTGATCCTTGGTGTACTGTTCCAATTGTAAAGTACCTAAGCCGGTGTCATGTCTCTGGACTTTGACTAGCTCTATCCCTTCCTGGCCCACTCCTGTCCCTTTCCAGCACATCATACCCTCTTCCGGAGCTTGTGGAGTGTCTCTGTATTTAGATTTAACCCTCCGCAGCTCTGCTCCTATTTCGTCACATATAACTTCTGTCTGAAGGGCTGAAAACCATGCTGGGGGTTCTGTTCCTTGCAGACTATGCTTTGCCCGTAGTTCTTCCCAACTAAGCATAAGCCCTCCACATGGCTGAAGAAAGGAACCCATGTATCTAAGGTTCCGTGTTGCCACTAACATACTTATCTTCTCATACACAGGTTTCGGGAGTGACGAGTAAAGGAAGGTCTGTAGTTCCTCGTAATCCTGAAGAGTGGAATGCTTTGTGTCAATAGAGTAGCCATATTTTGACAGTATGTAGCTCACCCTTTTGAACCAGTTCCCACTTTTGTCTGTGGCTTTTTTGAAAGGAAGGTGGTGGGATAAGGGAGAACCCTGGATTTTGAGTTCCCTTGCTTCTCTCTCCATGACATAACTTGCTATTCTGCTCCATGTGCTACTGTTGTCTCTGTACAGGTGTGCATTTGGTGTGCCGTGTAGCCCGTGTATGATCTGGTCGCTCCAATATCCGTATTCTGCTGTGTTGCATAACGTGATTAAGGTTTCCGAGATGCATGTAGCATAGGCGATGTCTGTTACGCTGTCAATCCCCAGTCCTCCTAGTGCAGCCGGTGTCCAAACTAATTGATGGTTTGTGTCTATGGGACAATTTAAATATCTCAGGACGAAGTTTGCTATTGTGCCATCTATTTCTTTTGCTACATTATTTGTTTCCGTGCAGATAATCGATGTAACTTTCAAAGGATATGCCATTCTTGGTACAAAAACCGCATTGATTATGTAGCGGAGCTGGTTCAAGTTTAAGGTTTGTGTTTGAACAGACAGTAAGCTTTGGGTGAGCTTATCCATAAGCACCTGCTTTTGGTGTTCCCATCCGCCATCTAGCGCAAACCAAACCCCTAGATATCGGTTTGCTTCAGTTCTGTTGCTATATTCAAGATATGTAGGGGTCTTGGGTGGGAGCCATTCGGACCATATGTTGGGCCCTTCCTCTCCCTCTTCGACTTTCAGCATACCTCCGGACATGAGTTTCTTTTCCAATCCGGTATTCCTTTCATATGCTTTCCCCCTCTGTCTTATGGGTTTCCTGTGGGAGTACTTCGATTTTTTAGCATTAATGGGAATCCCTATGAACCTCATGAACTCATTGATCACCCCGAGCATGTCCTGTACTTCCTCTCTTGATTTCCCTATCAAGATAATATCATCACAGAAAAATCTGGCAAAGATGTTGGGCGGTGAATTCATGTTCAACCATTTCCTGTTCTTCTGGGGTGATGTCGCTCCCGGGTTTCTGGTGGCATCTCTCGGTTTCTCTAGAGCATACCCGTAGGTCTGTTTCATGGGGTTTTTACCGTTTGCCCTTTCGGCCAACCAGATGGCTAGAATGTCCATAATTGCCACAAACCTGAGGGGACTTAGGACTTCTCCTTGGGGCACCCCGCATTCGAGCATCCATTCATCTGGCATGCCTTCAGATGTGAGGACTGATCGTGATGCTTCGGATGTGATGTCCGAAATGATTGTAATGATGTTTTCGGGCAGTCCTATTTTCTCCAGTGCTAGCTTGCTCATCCAAAATTCTGCTCGGTCAAAAGCTTGTTTAAGGTCCAAGTAGACAACATGCAGTTCCTTGTCGAATCTGTTAGCATCGGAAATAACTTCATTTAGGACTTGCAATGAATCTTCAATGTTTTTATTGGGTAGAAAGGCATCTTGAATTGGGAAGAGGACTGGATGTTTGGATAAGGCCTTCTTTATTCTGTTTGCGATGATGGAATTAAACAACTTCATGCCTGTTTCCAGCATGGTGAGTGGCCTGGAATTATCTGATGTGCATGGTTTGTTTGGATCTTTGGGGATTGGCTGAATGAAGCCTGCTTTAGCTAATTTTGGAAAGGAGCCTGTTCTCAAGATGTTGTTAAACATTTCGAGTATGAGTTCCTGGAGGTTTTGGGGTCCCTGTATCCATTGTGCATAATGCATTCCCGATGGGCCTGGGGCTGTGGATACTCCACATGATCCATAGACTGCCTCCAGCTCCTTCATAAGTATGGGTTCTGCTAGCTGCTCAATGACATGCTGGGGAAGTCTGGGGCTGTTCTTTAAGATCGATTTCAACCATGGCGGTAGGTGCTCGGGTGCTTCGGGTTTTGTGGAAAAAAGTTTGTTTTCTTTATATTCTTTTAAGATGGCCTGCTTCCTTTCATTTGCAGTTGGCGGTACCTCACCTTTGTCATCATATTCTGGTGCTGCACCCTTTTCCGTCCCTTTCTTGTTTCCTAAGGCTCTGTCCAAGAAGGTTGAAACCTTCTTTGCAAACAAATATTGCATCTCTTCCTTCTCCCGGAGCTTCCAATATCCTATGTCCTTGAGTCTGCTCTCTTGGAATGCTTTTGTGACTGTTGGTAGGTTCACCTCAAGTCTGTTTCCCCATGCCTCAGCCGTTTCCTGTGGCTTCCTACGAAGACTGTCACAGGGTATGGTGCTGATGAGGCATTCTGTTGCTTCCAGGTCCTTTTCCTTTTCTACCATTCCCAGCATCCGGTGTGCTTTTCTCAATGACTGAAGCCATTTGTATAGATAGTTTGATGTGGCTGATGGGACCGGCCTTTTATGCATCTTTTTCCCCCTCGTTCCAAATGCAGCACACGCCGCTTTGTTTGCTGATTCATGGATGAAGTCCCAGGTGTGGTCCGTATCTTCTTCACGGGACCTACAGCTATCTATATTCTCTTTACTGCCCTCCAGTTCTTTGTTTGTGTCTACTAGTTTTTGAAGTCTTTCTGTGTAGGCTTTCCACCCGGTGGCATATTTGAAGTTGTATGCTTTGGTTTTGTCAAGGGCTACTAGGGGTTTGCCGCAATGACTCCAGTGCTCTGCTTGCAGGTTCTGATGCATGCAGATGTCCCATATGTGCCCTTCTTCATGCTCCTTGGGTCCTTCGAGTTTTAAGACTTCAGTGTTCCCCAAGTGAAAGTGTGTTTTGAGGTATTTCAGGACATCTTTTTTCCCATAATTGATTGGAAATTTCAAGCTCCAAATATTACCAATTTTTGTGTAACCATGCTGTGTCACGCCCTCTGGCATGCCAATGCCCCTAGACCGGATGTGTGCAGAATTCCAGGGTGAGTCCATATGTATCCACCATTCTTTGGTCTTGTTATGCCACTTTATGCTCCCTTTTGTGCTCGTCAGCTTCCCCTTCCATGTGCTTGGGTTTTCCTTTAGGTTGTCTCCGTAAATATCCTCCTTTTTCATATTGTAATCTGTGGTGTCACCTAAGACTGTGTTTATTGCTTGTGCTGCATTGTTTTGTTCGATGCTTGCATTTGCAAAATGCTTTATGGTGTATCCATTTTTCCCCAGTAATCTAGCAATCGCAGCCTTTGTGAGCTTTTTAGAACCTCTTAATGTCTGTGTGTGCTCCAGTCTTACTGGGAAGCCAGGGTACTTGTCATGGGTGGTGTCGTTTGCTCCGCTCATTCGTGGTTCCTCCGTAGATGTATGTTTCTGTTTTTCGAGATGTATCTGCTCTCCTCTGATGTCAATCTGAGCCCAGACTATTCCGTGGTCTGAAACTATGTATGGGTTAATTTCGAGCCAGCCAGCAGCAGCTGTTCTATCTTCCGTTCCTTTGTTTGCCATTATATGAGTTAGTTTTGCTTTTGAACTGTTGTTCACAACCCTTGTGAATATCTCATTGCATTCTGGGTGCATATGTGTGATAAGTTCTGTTAGTGTTGTCCTGTCATCATTGAAATAACTTAAGAGGTGTTTGTTCTTTGTCTATCCTCGTGAAGAGGGCCGCCGCGTGTGACTCCGTACCGGAAAATCTGCCAATCTTGCCCTCGAACAACTTGCGTTGCACGTGCTTGGAGACCTTCATGTCGAAGTGCTCCCGCTGTAACGTACGTACCGAGGCTAAAAACGCAGCCCCTGCCGAATTAGCGGGCGGTTGTGCTGCTGGCCGAGTCGCGGGTGTGTTGGCATGCCTGGCAGCAACGGAGTCAAAAATCGTGCTCAACGTGCGGCGGCGATTCGCCATGCTAGTTGTAGATCTAGTGGACGCAACCATGATGAAGTAGACTGTAGGGGTGGAGTGAGGCAAAGATGGCGCGAAAATGCGGAAGTCTTGGGCGGCCAAGAAATGTGGTGGGTCGTCGATACGGCTGCCGTGAGAGAGCAGGAATTCCGAGAAGTCGTGTGGTAGATGGCGGCCGATACGAAACGGTGTGGTGACCAACCAGAACACGTAAACCAATCCAACGTTAAGTCCCGTAGATAAAACAAAAAAATGTCCTCAAAGGCCTACAGCTCGCCGCAAATCAACCCACAAAACTTAGGCCATACCCGCGACTTCCGGCACTCCCACGCGCGGAGCGCCTCACTCCATCCCAAGCGTCCGGCTTTAGCCAATCATCCCGGCGGTGTCGCAGTGGCTAAATAAAGCGTAAGTGGGGCCAAACCCGGTGGATATATGTCAATATATAGTTTCGGCGGTAATATATCTAACTAGCGAGGTAAACCCTGAGTTAAGGGTTACGGAATCAGAACGGTAAAAGGCCCCTTGATAAAAGGGAGATACACATAAATACTAACGGGAGTTTCCCGACTACTGGTGACGGTCACCCAGCCTACTTTAGGAAGTGACAAGTGACAGATTAAACTGTCGGTGTGTCACATGCAGCAAGCTGCGAGGTGTCACCGTCAGCGGTCACGGCCGCCGCAGAGAGGGTGTACGCGGCAGTGTGCGTACCGGCCCTGACGTGTCGGGCGTAGCACTCGAGAACCCATTGCTGCATGGTGAGGAGGTCCACGGCCGCCCGCTGTTGGTGCGTGAAGAGCCTCGACACCACCGGCGCGTAGAATCCAGGATCCAGAGCCGCGAGGAAAAGCTCCTTCACCTCGTCATCGTCGAGGGTGTTGCGCCGCTTGGCGGACCGCAAGGCCGCGTTGAAATCCGTGATGGACTCGGACGGGTCGGTGTAGGCCTTGAAGCGGACGCCAAGGAGGTCCGATGTCTCCTGAAAGGGTGCACCGGAGTCCAGCAGTCGCCGTGCGAGCTCCAGAAGGGCTCGCTTGCCGTCCAGCGGGTGCAATGTCGCAGAGGCCTCGAGCCAGTCACCCGCCGGAGAGGCGGGACACACGATGAGCTCGAGCGTTGAAAAAAGAAGCTTGTTGGCCTCGGGTCGGACGGCCAACGTGGAGTCCTCCAAGTCGAAAAGAGGTGCAAACAAGGCGTCCTCCGCCTCGAATGCCTCCTGGAGAGCAGGCACCAACTTGGAGAGAAGCACATGCGCATTGGACTCCGTACCGGTGAATCGGTCATGCTTCTCACGGAAACACTTCCGGATCACGTGCTTCGCCACGCTCTCGTCGAAGCGCTCACGGGTCAGTGAGCGAACACCCGCCAAGAAAACTGCCTGGGCGGAGTTCGCAGCCGGAACACCAGTAGGTGCCGGCGTAGCCGGTGTGACGGAATTACGGGCAGCAGCGGAGTCGAAAATTGTAGCTAAGGAGCGTCGGCGAGACGCCATACTCGAGGTCAATCTAGTCGCAACCATGGTGTAGAAGACTGTAGAGATGAAGCGAGGGGAAGTCGGGCGAGGTGCGGAAGGAGGGGCACAAAGCAAGCGGTGTGACCATTCCAGCAGTTTGTTTTGGTCTTGGCTTTGTTTTGTTTTGTTTTGCTTTGGTTTGCTTTGGTTTGCTTTGCTTTGGTTTGCTTTGGTTTGCTTGCTTTGTTTCTTTGTTTTGTTTTTGTTTTGCTTTGCTTGTTTTGTTTTGTTTTTGTTTGCTTGTTTTGTTTGCTTTGCTTTGCTTGTTTTTTTCTTTGCTTTGCTTTGCTTTGCTTGCTTTTGCTTTTGTTTTGTTTTGTTTTGTTTTGTTTTGTTTTGTTTTGTTTTGTTTTGTTTTGTTTTGTTTTGTTTTGTTTTGTTTTGTTTTGTTTTGTTTTGTTTTGTTTTGTTTTGTTTTGTTTAGAAGCGCACGCTCTCCCCCCAAGCGCGTACTTGGCGACCGCCTTCGCCCATTTGCGATGCTTCGCCTCTCTGAGCACATCACGTGCTCGCTCCGATTGCTCAATATACTCCGCACGTGCTGTCACCAATCCAACCGGGTCGTTGGCATCTGCAGGCGTCGGAGTAGGCACCGGTGGTGTGTGCGGTGTAGGGGAATCCCGCACAGAGTTTGGCAGTCGCACTACCTTGTCGATCTGCGACTGCTTAAACAGTTGTCTGCTCCTCTTGGAGCGCGTACTCATTGATGAACCACTCGTTAACTAGAATGTCCGAGTCTCAGGCGTAGGGGCAAGGAAAATGTGGCGTTGTAGCGTCAGCGGTGAGAGATAACAACGAAGATGAACGAGGTCGCGAAGTGACGCCGGATATGGGACACAAATGACAAACTGAAAATGCGGACCAAGATACCAGTCGTAGGTCACCGTCGTAGGGCGTGCAAGTAGCTAATTCTCACGAAGATCCCCCAGCAAAAACGCACCCGAAGTCGAAATAGTCGCCCCAACCCCTCGCTCAGCTCCAATCTCTAATCGCCCTCAACCGCTGAACGCCAAGCCAGCGTTAATCTCCCATGGCGCCCCCACGCCCGAGGGCAGTGGCTTGTTTAGCCTATCATCCCCTTAACCCCTATGGAGCGGATGGAACCTTTTGCGAAAAACATATATTTTACAAATGCATTGTGTTCGTGGTATATGGTATCATGCTAGGTGCATGAGATTCGACATATGTTCCACAACCCATAGAAGGTCATGTTGAGCTATTGCATGCATGCGCACATGATATATACAACGATATATCGACAATATACAAGTAAAAAACACGCCGTGCCGGGAACCAAATTTGTGAAAATTGAGTTCTCGCAACCGCATAATCGAGTAATAAGTCATCCCACGACCAGAAAACAATCTCCTTTATTCATGTTTTGGAATAGGTAATGATATTTTTGGTCAAACGCGTCGATATATCGAAATATTCAAGCAAGTAGGCGAAAAAAACACCAAGAAACAAGAAAAAAAACATTAGTTTTACAATGTTTTCCATACTTAAGGCGTAAATGGAGTGTTTTAAGCAATAAATGAATATCGGGAACGTATATATGGCCCGTATGAAGAGCATGGTGATGTGATATGATACAGACCATTGAACCGGCATACCCATGCCGATGTATGTCACCAACACCGCGATTTCTCACACTTTAGGATAGATTTTACACATATTACATCCCATGACACGAGCAACTTTGGGGATTCGCTCACAACGAAATGCCCCGTGCGTAAGGTATATATAATAGGTATATGTGCAAAATCCATTCTTGAGCATTAATGATACCTATCGCGGTGGGCGTGCGAAGCTTGGATGTGCGATTGCAACGAGTCATGTCAGTTCGAGTTGTGAATGTACTATGATCTGAGCGGTCAAAGTGTTCGTATATGGTACAAACCGCTCCATAGGGGTTAAGCAGAGGAAAACACGTGGAATGGGTCCACGACCTACTGGGATATCCTCGTGGGATATATACCAGGTGGGCTAACACGGTGGAAAGGCTTCACAAGCTCTAATATGATAAAGTCCATATGGAATATACAGCCTGCCTATATATCCCTAAACCCTGAAACGACCGGATCGATTACGGACCGTCGGATCATATCGAACGATGTCACACAGTCTGAGATGGAAATAGGGGTCTAGCCGAGGCCTGCACTGGGACTCCCAGTCAGGGTTGTCGGTTGTTCCCCAGGAATACAGGTGATGAAGATGCTGGGCAGCTGGGGTGACATCGGGAGAAAGCCACCCCTAAGGGGGGGAGAGTTGTGCCAGGGGGCACGATAGACTGGCAATTAACCCTACGAAGGATGGATCCGATTCAGATTGCCGGCATATTTGGGGAAATAATGATAGAGAATCTTTCGTCATTTATGAAGCGCGTCACATTTGCATGCTATTGCTCGTTCGGTATCGTTGCCACCACGGACATACGAAACAATAGTACAGTCAATCGTGGCGGACGAAAATGCTTGGCAAATAAACCACGAAGCATACCACTAATAGTCTGAATGAATAATGGTCGTGATTATCGCGTCGACCATGCTAGGAGAGGTAACAATACACTGCAGAGAGGCAAGCAGATTCAACACTGACTCTCAAACGGTCGGAAGAAATGCACATTCAAGAGGAAGGGAGGAAATTCAAGCGTTCATACTGGGTAATTTAAAAACTAGTCGTGCTATTCCTTCTCCAGAAACAACTCGCACCCGGTTTGCCTTGCGGTCCTTTCTGTTCGTTCCACTGTCGTTTGCGTCTGGTATAGCTAGGTTGCCCGGATGGATTCACCGCTCCCACCTTTGACATCGCCTCAAACAAAGTCTCAAAGAAGCTCACCCTCCTCCTTCAATCCTTCCCTTCGAGGTTCGAGCTCTTGGGTTGCACGTACATGTGTGCCTGGCTTGAAGTGCTGCTGTAGAAGATCCGCCAGCTCGGTTAGATACACAGCATCAACGTTCTGCCCATCTCCAACTCCGTCGTGCCTACAATCAAGAACGGTTGTATTCCATCCGGTCATATTTTTTGGCCCGACCTTCTGTCGCCCAGCGGCTACCCCGTACCTAAAAGTCGGAAGCACGGCCACTCCATGTTTTCTCATAATGTGGTTTGGGATGTATCTCCTCCACCAATTGCGATGCTTCACTTGTTCACGTGAAAGCTCTGGCAGGCACTCCTTTTCTTTGATCAATGTTTGGTTCAGACACCATGTCTCCCATTCACCACTCGGGGTTGGGAAGTGAGCGGCCTCGTATTCACGCCATATGGCTAGACCCTTGAATGTGCTTAGTAGCTTCGCAAAACGAATAAGCCCTTTTATGAATCGCTTCTTGTCTTTTTCCAAGGCCCACGCCCCATAGTTAATGATGAAGACGTCTGTGCGATTCCACCAAGTTAAGGGATTATCCCAATACATTCCATCCAACGGATCGCAACAGTGGAAAGTTGAGAGTCGCATACTGCACTGATTTTTGCAGGTGTACTTAAACATGGTTGTGTCGTTTCTAAATTGTATGGCAGAACTCGGCAGATCATCGTCCAATGCCCATATCAGCGAACGGTAGAAGGCCCCCTGTAGCGAATCTCCAGCGAAATGAACGGTTTTGTTTTGTAGCAAACGCTGGAGTCGATCGGGACTGCGCTCAATATGAGGCCAAGAACAGGAGTGTTTCCCTCGCCACTGCCACTCGCCAATATCATCTGGCTCCCCGTTTGGTCCATCCCACACCCACCGCCCTCCTGCTTTCCAATCACAGTATTCACCAAGATTCTCGGGAAAGACGGTTGGTAGGAGGGTCATAAAAATCGCAGAAAATATGAGCTCAAAAGTGAGGCAGCGAGGCATGTTGGGATGTCGACGTGTGAGAAGGCCCTCAGTCGACATAGCCAGTTGAGCGGCAATCGGATGCTGGCACTCGAACCCTTAGTGCCATCCGAAGTGATAAAAAACTTCCTGTGGTTATGAAGACCTCAGATTGAGATCGTCGTTACAAATATCATACTGTAGCAACATTTTGCGAGGGATGCCGTTAAAGGTGGAAACGAAAAGTGATTTTCCACCTGTCAACAGCTCTCCGAGCAACGCGTTGCCAAAAACGCGTGGGAGGTCTGACACGTTCCAGCGAAAACGCGGTGCGCACGACTGCGACTTTTCGTTTTCCTACAAAGATGAAAGAAGAGATTTTTTGAAAAAACATGTGCCGTATTTCTAGCGGGACTTTTCGCGGAAGGTCCAGGTCTCCCCCCCTCCACCTTCTCGTGGCGACTAGTCATGGGGATGCCAACTTCCCCCCCCCAAGGGGGGAAAGCAATGGTGCACCCCTGTGTCACCCCTCGCCTAGATGTCACTTGCAGTGTTGTCTTGTATCCCCGTGTCACCGACTCCCGAAACCCTAAAGCTTGCCAAAATATTTATGTTATCCGAATTTAGACCTTGACAGCCGTTGCACCTGTGTCCCACTCTCACAGGTAATAACATATATAGCCATATATATATGTTATTACATTAGGTTATAGCCCACTATCCTTCAGTGTTTTTTTATTATTTTTAGTCCGCTTCGCGTCCCGCGACTCTATCTGACATCTTCCGACATCAAATTCCGACATCCCGACATCAACCGTAACGCACTACGTATAGCAGCGGCAACACCGACATCCTGACATCTTTTCTTTTCCCGACATCTTCAGCAGTTTTTCTTGCGCACTCCTGTATGCTTCGAATTCCCACTGGACCGGCGCTATTTTATTCCCCCGATGGCTTCTACTCGACGTGAGGGGCTTGGTTCAGCTCTGCGTGTTGCCCGCACGCGCCAGTCCGATTCCCCGTCGCATTCGCCCTCAAGATCGCAGGATACCCCCGTTTCTTCCCGTAGACGCCGCAGAATTGTGGGGACGTCTTCATTGCGCTCAAAACCGGCATCTTCAGTTGACGCTCCTACAACTTTCGACTATTTCAACGACCCCGACGTCTTACGCACTACGCCTATGGAGGAGGGGCGCGAGGAGGAGTACATCGACCAGTTGGCCTACTATGCATTCCAGAACGGCAACGACTTGCTATCTTTCCTCAAGCCCACTGGCCTCAAGATGCCTACTGGTTACACTTTGGACACCGCGACTGCCGACGTTGACTTCAACGCCCTCCTTTCTGGCAGTCGGTCCAATAGGTGTCAACCTGCCGGTTAACGCCCATGGAGTCGCAACACGCGTCAACGTCAAACATCCCGTACTGGGCCGCTATCTCCTCAAAGCGCTCCCTGATCAGCTTCCAGTCCTGGCGATCTACGACCTGGTCGTAG
>LGRX02011873.1:0-19407 GCA_001247695.2 Cymbomonas tetramitiformis | reverse complement strand
AGGGAAGATATCTTCCTGGGATTGGCCGGCCCGGGGCCGTGTCACGGAGGCCCGGGCCGAAGGCGGGCCGAAGGAAAAGTTGCGGATGGGCCGAGTCGCATTGAGGGGAAAATCGATAAATTTCCAAAATTTCATCGATTTTTGACAAATTGTCATACTTAAAATTAAAATTTTGCGCCTGCGGCGGGCAATTTTGGGTTCAGGCCGAGACGGGCCGAAATGTGGCCGAAGTAAATTCCCAATGCGGGCCGAGTCGCCTCCGCGGAAGATATCTACCCTGGTGGAACTTCAAAAACTGGTTCAGCTTCAGAACCCCCACCTTTTAAAACTTCGACCTGAGGTGTTCCCTTCGACGTCTCGACCAGCAGCGTGTCCAGCCTTGGCAGAGAGGGCGTCAGCCTCCAGCGCAGCGCGCACTACGAGCGCAGCGCGCAAGCGCACTGGAAAACCTCGCAGCAGAACCCCGAAGACTGTACGAGAACGACTGCAGCATGAGGCAGAAGTTACGAGGTTGGGAGAGGAACCACCGGGACTTCGAGCAGAGTCACTGGCGGATCGCACGCGAGCTTGGAGAGAGATGACGCACCCGGAGCACATGGCCGCGGCGGCGCTGGTAAAGGAGAATGAGAAATGGAGAGATGCATGGGTACCAGAAGGGTGGCGCAGATACCGCCGCCGCTGGTACAGATGGCATGGGAAGGATGGTCACCCCTGACCTGACGATAACCGAAGGAGCAGTTCAGCTATCTCTGGAGACCGAGTGCGGTACTATCCCAGGTTCTGGTGGAGATGTAGGAATTCCAGACGCCTGGTGCAGCCTATACCGGGTGCACCAATGGAACCAGCGAGAAAGGGAAGCTGCAGAGGAGGCCGCTCACCTGGCCCTACCATCGACAGCAATTGGTGATCAACCCTCCCTGGACTCAGCGGAACCATCAGATGCGAATCCAGAGGCAACGCTGGATTTGACCCTATCTCCATCCAGTTCTCAGCCCGCAACTTCTGGGGACATTTCAGACCTCGAGGACTCCCAGAGGTCGCTCAACTTCACGCAGCAGTTGATGGAGCGACAGTTGGCTGCCGCCAGATCGGCGAACAACCAAAGTGTGCTGACAACGGTGACAGAAGGAGTGGAGCCGACTCCCCTGAAACCCATCCAGGAGGAAACCCACCTGGAACTGCTACTGGCCATTCAGAAACAGCAACGCCACCGTCTGCGGCCGATTCTGGAAGGTAATGAAGCGGTGGCAGCACCAGCATACGTCACCAACGCCCAGGCTGCTGCTCCGCGGGAAGAAGAACCCACCTCTTTCACTCAAAATTCCGAACCAGAAGATAGCTCTGGGGAGGAAGAGGAGGAGGAGATTGCCCTCCAACCTCTTCGCTCTTACCCTCTAGAAAGCCGCACGCAGAGCCGCGCCAGACGACGCGCTCAAGGACAGGAGCGACGCGCTAAGGAGCGGCAGCTACAAGCAGATCGCGACCTGGAGGGTGGGTGGTACTTTGGTCCGGATCCTCTTTCTCAGCCTGCACCACCTCGCACAAGACCTATCCGGTCTAAGCAGCGCGTACCTTTGCATCACCCAGTGCGAGCAGCCATCTGTGCACATCTGCGACGCGATGGTCAAGTAATGTGGAACCAGGACAGCCAGCTGACTGCGGTTCGGGACAAAGAGGGAACGCTGCTATTGGCCTTGCTGAAGGGACAGCGAGTGCGCGTGCTGGTGGATTCTGGTGCCTCGGATGAATTCATCTCCAGTGAGTGCGTCAAGAGATTGAACCTCACGGTTCGCGCTAATGGGACGCCGCTGAACGTTACCCTCGCGGATGGGTCAGTGCAGACTTCTGCGCAAGTCGCTTACGGCAAGCTGACAGCGGAGACTTCAGAAGGGACAAACTCCGAGGTCATCAAGATGCGAGTACTTCCTCTGGGCATCAAGGTGGACATTGTACTTGGAGGAAGGTGGTTGAGACACCTCTCGCCGGTCACGCTGGACTATGATGGGTGGGGATCAGTCAGGTTTCGTCATCATGGCAAATCTGTGCGGATACGGGGATGTTCGCCGGGGCGTAGCTCCACGCGCAAAGGCGAGAGAACCGCCATGGCTCTGGAACCGATGGTAATGTTATCAGCGGCCCAAGCGACCAAGGAGATCAAAGCCTATCGGCGCAGATACGCGGGAATGGACAGCGCCGCGACGCCACACGACATCTTAGTGGCCTATGCGACACCTTTGGCAGGGACTTCGATGTTATCAGCGGTGGCCACCAGTGAGAATTTAGAGGACCCTTCCATCTCCCCAGAATGGAGAAAGACGTTTCAAAAGCTTATCGAGTCCTTTTCACCTCGAGTAATTCGCGAAGCGCTGCCCAACTTTGACGCCCTGCGAAAAGATGAAGTGGCCCATGTGCGACTGCAAGAGGGCTGGAATGGCATCGCGCCCGCTGAGAGACCCTATAAGATGTCCATGGTGGAGCTGACTCAACTGCGGGAACGCCTGGATGAACTCCTGAGCAAGGGCTACATCAGGCCTTCCTCAAGTCCGTTCGCTGCACCAGTGCTGATGATTCCCAAGCCTGGGAAACCTGAAGTACTCAGAATGGTCTGCGACTTCCGAGCCATCAACAGCCTGACCGTCAAGGACAAATATCCACTTCCCGACATTCAGCAGTTGTTCGACTCCATGCACGGGGCCAAGTACTTCTCCTCCTTCGATGCAGTCGATGGGTTCTGGCAGATGGCCATGCATGGCGCCTGAGGATGTGGAAAAGACTGCGTTCACTTCTCCCTATGGCTCGTATGAGTGGTTGGTGATGCCCATGGGGTTGACCAACAGTCCTTCCTGCTATCCGCGACGCATGCAGCGCGCTCTGGGACATCTTCCTTTTGTAAGAATATTCCTGGACGACTGCATCCTCTTCAGCAACACCTTGGAGGAGCATATTTTCCATCTCCAGCAATTTCTCGAAGTCTGTGAGAACCAGGGCATCTACCTCAAGGAGTCTAAGTGTCAACTACTGCAGACCCAGATACGCTTTCTGGGGCACGTTATCTCACGTGAAGGAAGTCAACCTCAACATGACAAGCTGGCCGCCATCAGGGACTGGCCCGCTCTGGAAAACGCCACGCATGTGCGTCAATATTTGGGGTTAGCTGGGTACTACCGGCGGTACATGCTGGGCTTCTCCGAAGTAGCACAACCTTTGACCCAGCTCACTAAAGGGGATGTCGCTTGGCTATGGGGACCCATGCAGCGTTGGGCCTTCGAGGAAATTAAGAAGGCGCTATGTTCTTCCCCCACTCTGGCGCTACCCGATATGAAAGCGGCGGCTGAAGGACGGCATCCTTTCGTGGTACAAACTGACGCCAGTGGAGTGGCGCTGGGGGGAGTACTGATGCAAGACGTGGGAAATGGATTGCAACCTATCGCCTTTGAGAGCAGACAGTTTAATGGAGCCGAGCAGAACTACCATGCTGGCGAAAGAGAACTCTGCGCTCTCCATCACTGCACTACGCAAACTTGGAGACACTACCTCATCTGGATCGAGTTTCAATTGCAGGGTGACCATAAGCCCCTAGTCTGGCTAATGGCACCTGGACAACCTCTCAGCCGACGCCAAGCCCGATGGTACATGGATCTAGTGGAGGTAGGGGTACCCGAGATGGAGTACATCCCTGGGGCGCTACTCTGGGTTCCAGCCGCTCTGTCCAGGCGACCCGACTACAAGGAAATCTCCGCGAGAGAAGGACTGGTAGAAGCTGGCTTTGTGCACCCGGTTACTGGAAAACCGCAGCGACTTCCCTCGGCCGCGGACACCGTCAGCAAGTTCAGACCTGCAGCTGGTAAAGAGTCTCGCCAAGGACGCGCTCCACTGGGAGTGGTAGATCCCAACAAGTTGAAGGAACGCAAGTCCAACAGCGCCAAGACCAAAGATCCTGAACCAGTCCTCGCGTACAGTGGGGCTCTCACCTGGATGGACTCCCCTCAACTCTGACTGGACGCACTACATACCTTGCAGCTGGCCGAAACCGGGTACGAGGAAGCAACCCTGGCAGTTCAGACGCGCTTTGGCAAACTGACAGCTTCCTTGCCTCCTTCTCCCAGGAAGACCCCTGCTGATAACTCAACGACGCCGAAGTGCAGCGAGGCCTCAACCAGACTCCTGGAGCCCAGCGACCGACAGGACTGGAAGTTCCGTGCGGACATGTTCGACTTCTTGAGTCAAGAATATGGACCTTTCGAGGTGGACGCCTGTTGCGACTTGGGAGGAAAGAATCGTCAGGTCAACCGCTACTGGACGGACTGCTTGAAGGAAAACTGGCGAGGGTTGAACGTCTGGTGCAATCCTCCCTTCTCCTCCAACCATTTGACAATTGAGGCCGTACTGAGGAGATATGTGGAAGAATGACGTCTGGACCCTGAGAATACTTCAGCTCTCTTTGTCCTTCCTGATTTTCAGTCTCGCATGCCCCAGTGGCGGCAGTTGTTCAGATCTGCGGGAATGAGAGTGGAGTACATTATTCCCACCCATGACGCTCAAGGAGAACCTGTGCAGATGTTCGCTGCTCCGGATGGAGCCCTTCTGGATCTTCCTTGGCCTCTGTTAGTGGTGAACGCCCCGCCAGCTCGACAGCGTGTCAAGCGGGAAAGGAAGACGAGTTCACCTCCTCCTATCGTGCGTACTGGAGAAGCGGCCAGCGTTCGAGACCTGCATCAGTAGATATCAGGAGGCCAGTTTCTCAAAGCGCTGCAAGCGGAATATGGGCGACCTGGTCCACTACAGACTTTGAGGAAGGAAATTCAAGAAGCTCCGCATCAACGCACTCGTGACTTCTGCGTGGTGGGAGATGTGTTGTGGAGGGTGAGCGCTGGACGCTATCAGTTGGTACTGGGAGAAGATTCACCGCTTCGCGAGGTAGTGCTGCAAGAAGCGCATGCATCTGTTTCAGCTGGACACGCGGGCAGGAGCTCTGGAACGAGTACTGCGACGCTTCTGGTGGAAAGGGGCAGCGGAAGATGTGGGACGCTGGGTTTCATCTTGCGCTATCTGTCAAGCGGTGCGACCGAGAAATTCCTACCCGGATGGATTGTTGAACCCCCACACTATTCCTACGCGACTATGGCAAGTGGTCAGCGTGGACTTTGTCACCGGACTCCCAGTCACGGCGCGGAATCACGATGCCTTTGCTACTTTCACTTGTAAGCTCAGCAAAATGGTTCACATTATCCCATTGAACTTCCAGGACAGCTCCGCTGAGGTTATAGCTCGAATCTACTTCGACCACATCTGGAAACTACATGGCACTCCTATGAAGATTGTCTCCGACCGGGACCCTCGCTCGTTTTCAGGATGCTATGTGGAAGGAGTTGATGAGACTTATGGGAACCAAAGTGGCCTCCACCACGCCTTACAACCCTCGTTCGGACGGACAAGCTGAACATACCAACCGCGTGGTAGAAGACATGCTACGGTCTTTCGTAGGCAGCAATCCGGAGGACTGGGACTTGTGGTGTGCTAACGTAGAGTTCGCCATAAACGATACGCGGAGCGATGTAACTGGCTTTACCCCGTTTGAGTTGGTTTTGGGGCACTCGCCTATGTCGCAGCTGGACCTGTTCCTGCAAGCGGCTGCAGGACAACACTCCAAGCGTAAGGGTGGAGAAGGTACCGCACACGAGATGGCTAGCAAATTCGCGGCTCAACTGGAGGACGCCCGCACTAAGCTGGAACTGGCGCAGCAACGCCAGCGACATCAGTTTGACCAGCGTCACACCGCCAAATCCTTTCAGTTGGGAGACTTGGTCTGGGTAGATGCCAAGCATCTCACGGAAAATATCATGAACCACGAATCCTTCAGGAAGCTGGGACCTCGCTGGCACGGGCCCTTACCCATCACCGAGAGGTTCTTCAGTGACCAGCAGCGAGAGCTACCCGAAATTGACAGAGGCGCCCCGGTGGCTTATCGGCTCAAGTTGCCCCCTAAATGGCGTATCCACGACGTATTTGCGCAGCATCGCCTCAAGGAATACCGCACCGCGGATGAAGCTTTTGCGCTGCGTCGGCAAATACCTACTCCTGCCAAGGTTCTCGTGGATGGACAATCCCAGACACATATGTCTAAGATTCTGGCTCGAAGAGTGAAACCTACGAGAGGAGGCAAGGAAGTAGAAGAATTTCTGGTTCGCTGGACTGGGTACTCTAATGCTCATGACTCCTGGAAGACTCGCGAGTCGTTGAACTACGGGGGTGTCTGAACTCGAACAGCTCACAGAGTTCGAACAACTGAGACTATCCCGAGAAGGACAAGCCCGTGAAAAAGCCTTACAGGAGGTCAGAATGCAGCGGAAGCAAAGGCGGGAACGCGCCAGAGCTCTAACCTTCCTGGACACCTCTGATGAAGGGGAACCCACTTCTCTGGACAACTGCCTACCTTGGGAACAATACTGTCGCTCCGTCCTCTGACGCCTTTGTGACGCATCTGGCTCTTCTGGACTCTGTGGTCTCGACACGCGAGTTGCGACTACTAGTACTTTTCAGAGGTAGTGTGGAGAGAAGTTTCCTGTCATGTTATCCGAAGAGCACCGTGGTCACCGTAGATCATGATCCTCGCTGGCAACCTACCTACGCTGAGAAGGTTCAGGACTGGGACTTCAAGCGTTACGCGCCTGGTTAATTTGACGTCATCTGGGCTAGCCCACCGTGCACAGAATACAGTCAGGCTAAGACCACTGGGGTGCGACAACTGCGACAGGCTGATGCCTGTGTACGCCGTACGCTCCAAATTTTCGACTTTCTCAAACCCAAGCATTGGTTTATGGAAAATCCGATGGGCAGGTTTCCCTTTGCGCTGCGATTTCGACCCGTAGTTCGCCGGTTACCTACTCCGTTGTATTGCTCTTACTGTATGTATGGCACTGGCTACCGCAAGCCTACTTGCATATGGACGCAGTCGCCTCCTCCGGTGGACCTGCGGTACTGTACGATGGATACTCCTTGTCTTCACCAACAGACTCTGGGATCACATCCGGAAACTGCTCAACTGGCTGGGGCCTCATCCTGGGCAACAAGGAGCGGGAGTCTCCGCTGCTGTATACCCTCTGCCCTCTGGATTGCTTCGCCAACTCTTCGAGCACCTGTTCGATCAGAAAAGCATATCACGCATCCATACGCATGGCTGATCTGTGTCTGGATCTTAGCTGCTGTACATTGAATGACTTTGAGTTATCATCTCTTTGTACTAACAAGCTAAGAGGGGAGGAGTTGTGCCAGGGAACACTAGCCATGCCAAGCCATTCGATTAACATAATGTATTTATGCGTACTGGGGCAGTGAAATGGCAATGGGCTCGGAAGGGGACTCCCGAGCCATTGACTTCGTACTATGGGGAGCGAAAGCCTGGGCTCGATTATAGCTGGCAGCATATTATCGTCCACCCTTCTGGTGCGCTACGCCGCTGGGAGCGTAATAGGGGCGGCGGCTGGTTTCTGGAAGACGCCACACTAGTGAAGGCGCCGGTAGCGCCATTCTCATTACCGCTCAGCGTTGCGTACGGGAATCAGACGAGTGTGATTGACGATGATGAATATCGTGGAATTCCATACAAGGGGCGTAAGTCTGTACAATCGACGCCTACGAACAGTGACGATTTGGGTGCAGGTGCTGTGACCTGGAGTAAGGAGAAGCTACCAGATTCGGATGACAATGATGATGACGCGGGTGTCACAGACAGTAAGCATGACATGGATACTGCCAGTCCGAAATGGGAGCCTGCCTCGCCTGAATATGATGACACCGAGGATGACGTCAGCGAGTTCGATGACTTGGTAGCTGACGATGCCGAAGAACAAGCTGAAGCTCGAAAGTTGAAGAGACTGGGACTGCTGCAGTTGATCATGGATGATAAGGGTGAACTTATCTGGGTGCCAAAGGGCACCTCCCCGACCTCACCCGTTCAGCCAGAGGATCAGCCTATCACCGAGCAGAAGTCTGAGGCCATATCTGAGGATGCTCCAGCCTCTGTGGTGGAGACTGTTCAAGTACAACCGAAGGAACCATCTGGGCCAGATACTGGATTGACTTCAATGGGTGAAAATAAGGCTGGGGTGTCCGAAGAGACGAAGAGGCAACCCAGGAAATATCCTGCCTGTTGGACAGCTGAGTACATAACTCATTTGAAATGCACCCTAAGCAGTGACAGTGATGACGAAGAAGTGCTTGACGTGGCTCCTCGTAGGAAGAAGGCAAGGACCAGCAAGGGACAATGAAATCAACTGTCTTGATTAAGATTGTCCAAATGCAGATTCTCTGATTAGGATTTGTATAGGTGGCAGATGATGATATGCCAGCCGACATGGGACAGATCGATTAGAGATATGGACTGCGCGCCTTGAAAATATAAGACTTGAATTTTGCCCATTTGGAGGCAGTTCTAACTTGAAGTAACTATTTGGAGGAGCTGTTGCTCAACCTGTTAATTTACTGGTCAATCTTTCCTGCCATAAAGATATTGCAATTGCTTGAATTGTAGCCTTGTTCACGGTGGAAAAGTTGGTAAATTTAGGTCAAAGATTGATCGAACGTGATGAAACATACATGGCATGGATGGTATGACAGAATCGGAAATTATTAACCAAGGTCTTCCGCAGAGTCAGCAAAATCTAGCCTCCACGTCTGCGGTCCGCCCCGCCACGTCCGCGGTGTGCCCCGGGGCTTGAGCAGGCCGTCTGCGTCTATGCGATGGTCTCAGGGTCTAGAAGACTGTCCTTCAATCTAGCGCAACGGTAAGGAAGATACAAACTTTCAGGAGCTTGAGGAAAAGCGAGCGCTGGTGCAGACATTGAAACGATATATATATATATATATATTCACAAGGAGAATATCTTTTATTTGAGCTCTTGATGCATCCCATCCGCAACCGCATCAGCTGCGTTTGCAGTCGCGACTGCAAGCTAAGTCGATGCGGTTTAAGATAGGGTCAACTCCAAAACTGCCTTGCAGGATTGGAGATAACGTGCACTCCGACCCACGAAACTTGGCACATATATTCATAACGATGTCATGAATATATCCTGCAAGTTTCCAGGCCTACGGTCAAGTATGCTTTGAACGGCAGCATCTTGACAAGAGGCGTTTTGGGTTCGGGTTTGGGTAATTCAAAACCCAAACCCAAAATTGCCTTGCAGGATTGAAGGTAACGTGCACTTCAACCCACGAAACTTGGCACAAATCAAGGTATGTCTTACGCAAGGTCGACTTTACACAAAACTTCCGAAAATACTTTTATTCGATAAACATGTCGCTCAAAGCAATCTGAACACATTGCGTACTCCAGGTATGCAATTGACCCAGGCATTGAAAAGTTATGGTCGATACCGCTCAGTTATCTCCCATACTTAACCATACATAAGCGGAAACTTAAATCGCTTATATCTCACGATCTAGAAAATCAGAAGTTTTGTGTAAAGTCGACCTCGCGTAAGACATACCTTGAAATATTCATAACAGTATTATGAATATATCCTGCAAGTTTCAAGGTCTGCGGTCAAGTATGCTTTAAACGGCAGCATCTTGACAAGAGGCGGTTTGGGTGAAGGATGGGCATTAGTTTGAAAATCCAAACCTCTTTGTAACTAATTAGTGCAATATCATAACCGATTTGATACTAATTATCACTGATCAGAAACCTGTTTGATTGTTATTTGTTTAAATTCAAAACCTATTGTGTTGGGTGTTAGTTCACTGTAAAAATCTATTTGATTAGTGTTGTTGACTTTTTCAAACCTATTTGATTCCTAATTATCTGACAACTGAAACCTATTTGATCAGTGTTTGTAAAATATCAAAACCTATTTGATTGGTGTTTTCCCACACTACAAACCTATTTGATACCACTGTTTTTCACTAATTATCAGTCAACTCATAGCATGCTACAGTGGCTATCACACGCGTAGCAAGATGGTTAATTCACACAGTAGGGTGATAAGGCATGTCAAGCTAGGGTGACCAAATGATCCACCAAGATAATACAGCTATCAAATTAATATGTCTGACACTTAAGCACAGTCACTGATCCTAACTCTGAGCATATGCTCCAAAGTATCCTCCTCAGTGTTTTTGCGAAGGTCATCATGCATCCTACCAGCAGCACTAAAGGTTCTCTCAACCCCACCAGTTGTGGCTGGACATCCCAAAAATTGCCGTGCCATGCGATACATATCAGGCAGTTCCTTTTCCTTACCGTTCCACCACAGCATAACATCAAAGCCCTCCTCATTAGCTTATTGGGGCAAAGCTAAATACACGTCTAGCTGATCTTTAGTCACAGCAGGTGTGCTAGCGACAGTTTGCTGCTTCCTCCTCATGAAGGAGGACTCACCAGTGCTTCGCTTTTCAGAGACGCGCGGGTGCACACGGGCAGATTTAACAGCCACAGATGGCTTAAAGTCAGTCCACGCAGTACGGATGAAGCTCAGGGCCCGCTCGCGAGTCATTGTGCCGTTGTCAAAGATATTGCACCCGTCAAAGTCCCAGTTCTTCCAGCGGGGATCCAGCAACGTGGAGAAAATGTAATCCTCCAGGATGGACAACGAGAGATCCTGGCACCACCGTTGCACGAACTCGTCGTGCATTGCTTCCCGCCCCGTGCGCACAGCAGATAACAACGCAGAGTGCTTCAGCACAGTTCCGTCCGCCAATGTCAAGTCCACATAGGGGTCCAACTCAAACTCGATGAGCCAGGCGGTCATTGGCAGCACCAAAGACATGGTGACATATCGCACGGGTGCCCTGAATGATGCGGGTGTACACGGATACCGGCTGCAACACTGGAAGCTGCAAACGAACATGCACAGCTAGTCAAATAAGTGCTAAGTCTCAACCACATATAAGGGTGGCACAGTTATTATGTTCATATATGTGGTAGAATATTGCTGTGATCGGATAGACCTCCGGTGTCACGGGGTACAAGCCCGTGGTCGTAAGGCGCGGGGAAGTCGCCACCGAACCGATCAACGGAACTGAACGGTGGTTTATTAACTTCCCCTTACTTTTCAATCCTGATGCAATATACCATATATGAATATAGTGTGCCAACCAAGTAAATTCCTCAACAATAAAAAGAGGGGAGGATGTACCGATTGCTGTATGAGCTGCCAGTCAGTCAGATCCAGCTGAAAGTCGCGGTACGGGGAGCCGATCTCGGCAGTGTTGAGCTTCAATTGGAGAGACTCCACGTCAAACATCTGAAGAGCAGTCTGCTGAGGTGGGAACCATTCCCACTGAAGATAGGTGCTATTCCAACGGACGGCCACCGATCGGGGAGGCTGAGTAGTCGGAAGCTGATATTTAGTTTGGCAGCGGTGCAGGCATGCCAACCCGAGCGGAGAACGTCGGAACAAAGCTGCAATTCCCTTCGTTTTCACGTGCACGGCGTTGATCTTGTCGACAGCCAGAAATGCGATAACGCATCGCTGACCAACATGAGCTGGACAAGGAGAGGTCTTAAACTCCGAGAGACCTTTCTGAACATTGCTGGCACCGTCGGCAACCGCCTTGTGCATACAGTGACGAACGTTGTCACAGACCTCCTCGTCACAGTCAGCCGTGGCCTCAATAAACTTGCCAATGCCGATGTGAGCAAGGGCCCTCTTGGTCGCCAGCTCGATCTCAATGCCAGTATGGGCAACCTCGCCAAACGAAACAGCTCGAACGAGGACTTCATATATGCAGGTGGTGCCAGGATCCCAAAAATAAAGCAGGATCCCCAACAACAAGGCTATACCGTTCTCGGACCAAATGTCAATAGCTGCGAACATGCAAGGTGCCCGTCAGTTAAAGAGTTGGAATATCATATTGTTCTGCAAGGCAGTAAGAGGGCAAAGTGACAAGTGAAAAGCACAGGCAGACACAAAGAGGACAGCCGGGAATACCTGTGGAAGGAAGTACGGCAGTCTTGATCAAAGCGGCGACCTTATGCCGATCGTAAGCAAGGGCTTTCCCAGAAAGACAACAGAGCTGGCGGACAACGTTGTGCTTGATGGGCATAGTGTAAGCACCCTCGGAAGCAAACAGCATGACATCAGATAGCTCCGTGTCACGTTCATGCAAACTCAGAGGTCGTGCGCGTTTGCACAACCGATTAACAAATTTTCGAGTCAGCGTATCACGTTTCCCAGCCGGTCAGACAGCAGCGTTGTTGGTGATAACAGATTGAACGCGGGCAGTCGCATCCTCGGACGGGTCATCATTCAGCTCGGCTTCGAACTCCGCGGCTTCCAGTTCTGCAAGATGTGGCTTGTGAACATAGGAAAGATGCTGGCGGGCGTTGGTGGTGTTCGTGGAGGATGCCAATCGCGCGTTGCACCCTTTAATGGCACATCGGAGTCCAACAGGCATGCTAGTGGTGGGACAGATAATCTCGTTGAACAGCGACCATACCTGCCACAGGCGAAAACAAATGCGGTCAGCAAACAACGAATACAA
This sequence comes from Cymbomonas tetramitiformis, assembly GCA_001247695.2. Taxonomy (NCBI): domain Eukaryota; kingdom Viridiplantae; phylum Chlorophyta; class Pyramimonadophyceae; order Pyramimonadales; family Pyramimonadaceae; genus Cymbomonas; species Cymbomonas tetramitiformis. The sequence goes on along the minus strand of LGRX02011873.1, from coordinate 6,924 downwards.
CGAGGGAGGTTCATTAGCAGGCATGGGTCGGTGTGTCAGCGGTGGCACGCGCGATATGAATGCAGACTCACGGCCACGCAGTCGCACCTTCGCAACACGCCGACCTCGCATGGCAGGTCGAAGGATCTCTTCGGTTTCACCCTCATCTTCAGTAACATCATCTTCTGCAGTGGAAGGGGAAGGCTCTACAGTCGCACCAACACCAGCGCTACTGGTAGCAGCGACAACAACAGGGGTGTTTGATTGACTGGCGACTTGCGTCTGCGTTTGCCAAGCTTAAGGGGCTCAAGTTGTGACTTATCATTTCTAAACTTGGCGATATCGTCCTCCAGACCGGCCAGGTTCTCGATCGGCTCCCACGTGTCGTGAGCCTGACTGTAGCCTTTCCAGCGAATGAGCCATTCCTCCACTGTACGATCGCCTGATTTGGACAATCGCTCGGCTAAAATACACTCGACATCGTAAATGTTGTCAGCGTTATCACGATGATCGAACTCGTGATTGGGCGTACGTTTAATCGGTCCCTTGCCAATGGGGGCTAGCCTGCTGTTATTGGTCGAAGGCTTGCTTTTCTTAGATGCACGCTTACCCATGATGAGAGAGTTCTGATGAGTAGTTGGACTGATAATGGCTGTCCTGTTGTTTTATATGGTGGTGATAGCTTGGTGGTGGTGAGCCCGTGACAGCCAAGGTTTTGAAAATTCAAATTTTCGCTTCTCGCTGGCTCTCCAGCGAGAAGGATCTCAATTCGACCAAAATATCAAGCCGCAATATCAGACCATGCCACCAATCGGGTGGTCGAACGTGGTGACCAAATCGATTTTCGGTGACGTTCATGACGGCAAACCGATTAATCGTGTATATGCGATTCTAAGGTGAAATCTTGAAAACCGATTCGATTGGTGTATATTACCCACCGTAACCGATTTGATTCCTGTACCCAATTTCACACAACCGATTTGATTAGTAATTAGTCCAGGGTGGGAACCGATTCGATTATAATTTGTCACCGCGCCAAACCTATTTGATTTGTAATTAGTCCCGAGTAGAAACCTATTCGATTCCTAATTTGTCATAATCGCAAATCGAGTCGATAGGGGTATACACTATTAAATCGATTAATCATAATCCCTCGACTAATCGATTCCCATCCTTGGTTTGGGTTTGGGTTTTGCATTACCCAAACCCAAATCTGCCTTGCAGGATTGAAGGTAACGTGCGCTCCTACTCACAAAACTTGGCACATATCTTCATAACAATATCATGATTATATCCTGCAAGTTTCAAGGCCTGCCGTCAAGTATGCTTTGAACGGCAGCATCTTGACAAGAGGCGTTTTGGGCTTGGGTTTTGCATTACCCAAACCCAAACCCAAACCTGCCTTTCAGGATGGGAGGAAACGTCGGTGCACTCCGACCCACGAAACTTGGCACATATATTCATAACGATGTCATGAATATATCCTGCAAGTTTCCAGGCCTGCGGTCAAGTATGCTTTGAACGGCAGCATCTTGACATGTTGACAAGAGGCGTTTTGGGTTTGAGTTTGGGTTTTACATTACCCAAACCCAAAACTGCCTTGCAGGATTGAAGGTAACGTGCACGTCAACCCACGAAACTTGACACATATATTCATATCAATATCGCGAATATATCCTGCAAGTTTCAAGGCCTGCCGTCAAGTATGCTTTAAACGGCATCATCTTGACAAGAGTCGTTTTAGTCGACCCTATCTTAAACCACATCGACTTAGCTTGCAGTCGCGACTGCAAACGAAGCTGATGCGGTTGCGGATGGGGTCAAACAAGAACGTGAAAAAACTAGTCTCACAAATACAAACAATACCGTGCCCACTTTATTGATTTTAAACCCTTCCCCGGGCGATCAATAAAGACTTTCCATCAATAAAGATTTTGGCGAGAAAACTTATTTAGTTTCGCTATCCTTATTTTTTAAACTTACACGTGAATGGTAAAACCTTGTATAATTATGCGAGTTTATTTTAGTTGTTTATTGATTCGCGATTGTTACTACCAAGAGTTATTTAATTTCACGTAAGGTGTCTTCAATTTATCGGGAAATAATCGATAGCTCGTGACTATTATTCACCTAAGGCAATAATCTGCAGCCCGTGACTATTATTCACCTCAGATAATCGGCAGCTCGTGACTATAATTCACCTCAGATATTCGGCAGCTCGTGCCTATTATTCACCTCCGATAATCGGCAGTTCGTGACTATCATTCACTTCAGATATTCGGCAGCTCGTGACTATTGTTATTCACCTCAGATATTCAGCAGCTCGTGACTATCATTTACCTCAGATTCGCAGTAGATATATTTTCTTATACATATATATAGTGGGCGCGGGGCGCGGAGCGCGAGGCGCGAGACGCGGGGCGTTAGATTTGTGGGGTTTATTGCTTGTTTCACGTTAAGATGGGGAAATCTCTATTCATTTTCTCAATTTATTGTTTTATCTTTTGCGAGTATCGAATATTTTATATAATATCGTATTTATTTCTTATTTCATTGTTCTTTTGCCCAAATTTTTTTATTAATTTCCGAATTGATGTCTTACGACGAAAAAAAATCGCAATCTTTAATTAGTTAGTAAAATCAATAAAGAGGGCACGGTATGTCAGTACGTACGTCGGAAAAATTGTTTGCGTGTCACTGGAATATAGTTTTTGGAAGAAGGCAGTAAAGTGGAAACGCGCTTTTTACACGGGCGAAAACATTCTCTCCGCACGACAGCGACAACGGTGACACAACTGTAAAATGGGACACGCAAGACCCTCGCCTGAGACCATCGCATACTGTCTCAGACGCAGCCGGTCTGCCCGATGCCCGAGCCTCAGTATACGTATGCGGACGTGGCGGGGCAGACCGCATACGTGGATGCTAGATTGTGCCAACTCTGCGGAATACCTTGGTGAATAAAGTCCGGTTCTGTCATATTCAGCTCGAGCACTGCTCGAGCACTGCTCGAGCGGGATGGTATTCGGGCCCAATGCCATCCTCCTCTACAGACGTTTATTCCGAATTCTCAATAACCGAACTAACGGTAAACATATAATTGATTTCACACATGGCGATCCTCGGAAAAGTAAGCATCCTTCGTCGGATCTCCATCGGAATTGGTCTAGTCCTCTAGTGAGACACTGAGAGTCCGAGACTAGTAACGCTTCATGATGACTATTTAAATGGTGCATCTTGCATCAGATTTTCATTCTTCTCGACCGACCAAGGGTCGGAATCGATTTGTGATTTTGCAATGTAATTGTGCGATTAATCGATTATTGGTATCGAATCGATTTGGATTTCAGTCGTACAATTATGATCAATCGTGATAACTACTTTCAAACTCGCAAAACTTGCCACTGTTAAGGGCGAAACAATTAGACAATCAAATCGATTTCAACAAATGTAACAATTATGATTGTTGATAATCGATTACAAAAATAAAACCGATTCCGATCAGCAAGGCTCGGTATCGATAACTCGATAACTCGATATATCGGGTTATCATATCGTATCGATAACCTTTTTTTACTTATCATGTGGTATCGATATATTTTGTTTTTTTATCGTATCGTATCGATATTGTTACGCCGATATCATATGCTGAGATTCAGTAGTTCAGTATCACGTATGACGTATGACAGTGACAGTGACAGTACAGTGACTTCCTACCTGTACTCAGTAGTTCGACTTCGGTAGCTTAGACTGTGACACACGATATGATTGCCTAGTGACGGCCTCAGAGCTTAGATAGCCTGAGAGTCGTGTATTCATTTCTATCTTTTGATATACCCGATTGCCTCGCTCAAACCCTACGGCGTTCAGCGTTTTCACTGTGTCACTAGGACATTCTAGTAGGCTATAGGCCCACCACTTGCCTAAAGTGGTTTTGATCCAAAGCCACTAAATGGCTGGCTAAAGCTGTAGAGGGGCGAGCGTGGCTGAGTAGGTAGAATGTTGCGGGGTGCCGCGTTTTCGCGGCACAACTGACTGCGTGGATGGAGAGGTAAGCGCGACGAGTGGCGGAGGAGAGTACGGAGAAGATGGGTCAGAGAGCGCTGGGGCCCCCGATGGTATGCAGCATTGCGCAGAGTTTGGTACTGAGTGGTTCGCGACACGTTCAAAAGGCCATGACCTCGGACATCGACAAGCGCGGAGACCTCGACCTTACTCTCCTACTTTCCGCCCACCCCCGCCGCTCCGCATTTTTCCTCACTGCTCTATACGTCTTTACCCGTATCATTTTACCTTAATTTGCCACGCTTGCCGCTTGTTTGTGAACTTTGAGCGGATCTTGGAATCTTGCGGGCGACTTGGCCGTTTTTGACCGCTTGTAACTTGCGGACCACTTGAGCTCAGACATTTTCCTTTGGAGGGTGTTTTTACTTCACCATTACCGGCCGTGTTACCGAGTTTCGTGGGCATCGGAGCAGATTTTGAATTTATCTTGGATTTGGCCCCTTCCTTGAGGGGGCTCACCCTTATCGTTAGGGTTTCATCCCTTCGGTGCTTCGCTTACGGTTGCCATGGCTGCCGTGGATCCTTCTGATGGATTCACCACTCCGGTTCCGGCTGGGATCGACACGCGGAGGGCGCTTCCCTTCAGCGACGGCCCTGAGGAGCCTGTGCCCCCTACACCTGTGAAGCATCGCCCACTTGCGGGTGATGAGACAGGCGGTGCTGTGATTGTCAGGGAGTTTCTTAAAGACTGCCAGACTATCCTCCGCGAGCCTGGTCACCGAGCCAGCATCATCCAGCAAGTTCGTGACCAGTGCCGGCCCACTCACATCAAAGCATCGGAGTGGGTTTTCGACATCGACAAGATCAAAGGCCAAGTGCCTCGGGAAATTGCATTGGACCGCTTCAGTCAAGCGGTAAAAACCCAGCTAACTGACTTCAATCTCCAGTTTGCCACGGTATTCCACCCGACAGACCTCACCACGACTGTTCTTCCTGAGGCCACTCGTATTCTCTACCGCATCCTGACGTCATTGGTGCGTGGATCGTGCCTTCGGCTCATTGAGGAGTCGGCTACGGTGTCTCCGGATGATGGGCGCCGTGCATGGCTCGTCATCTGCCGGGCCGTTGCCAGGCGACGCAGGCCGTGGGTTTCCCATGGCTACCTGTTCGAGACAGCTCCGGCGATTGAGCTGCTGGAGGATGTTGACCCCGAGCCCTATATTAAGGGTTTCATGCAGCACCACACCGCTATCCGGTCCGAGCTCAGACCTGGTGTAGAGCCTGACGATGTGTGGGGTGTGGGATTCGCCTTGGACCTCCTCACCCTTCGCATGTGCCCTCTGTATTATAAGGATCTTCTGCAGGAGTGGAGTTCTAAGACGGCCGAGGGCAGGGAGAAGCGGGCTCTCGGATTCAGCAGTTCACGTTGGCTGTGAAAGCCTTTCACCAGCAGAAAACAGAGGAAAAGAAGCTGCTTAAAGAGAAGAAGAAAAAGGATGGGGTCTCCGCATTGGCGGCCTCACTTCTCTCTGGGGAGTCCCCTTCTGCCGCCCTTCTGGCCCGTGCGGGCATCCCGCAGACTCGCATTGTTGGTGGCCGCAGGCGTGACGAGCCCAGGACACCCGCCACAGACTCGGGATGCTCAGCCGCAGGCAGCCGGACAGGGTGCTCACCGGTCTGGGGGCGACAGGGGTACAGCTCCCCGCGCCAGACCGGCCCGCGGCGGGAAGAATCGACAACAGAACATGAAGGGGCACAGGAAGGGCTCTCACCCTTCCCCTCATGCCCCTCCACCGCGGACTCAGGGGCAGCGGCAGCCTGCATCCGGTGGTTCACCGACTGCCTTGCGGGTGACACGGGATGCACAGGGCCGCCACACGGTCCAGTGTTGGGACTGTGGCGGCCCTCACTTCCGCCGTGATTGCCCTGGAGGGGTGCAGAGTGCGCATGTGGCGGGGTTCCACCCCGAGGGCACGCCTATTGCGGACATCCTGTCAGAGCTGGATGCGGCTTTCCTCGATCCGGAGGAGGAGGTGTATGAGTCATGCTTATACTCTTACTCATTGGAGCTCGGGGAGGCACCGCTTGACCTCCCCGCGGCTCAGGCGGCTGCCGTTGTGCCGCACTCTGCCGTTGACAGTGAGGAGCCGTGGACTGAGTCGGAGTGGGCTATCTGGGACTCATGTGGCCGCTCGGAGGAGCAGTACTACGACGCTGTCAACCGCTTCAACTCGTACCAGGACTCTGACGATGGGGACTGCCCCGACGGTGAGATGACACCTACTCAGCTCCATGTTGCCGTGCACCAGCCTCTGGACCCTGCAGTGTCTCTGCAGCACTTCAGTGTTGAGCCGCAGCAGCCAGCGGTGCCGGCTGCCGACGTGCGGATCACAACAACCAACACCGAATTCCCTGGAGCTGTGCAGCTGGTGAGCACGGCACCGCAGTCCCGGCCCAGGGGTCCGGGTGGCCCGGGCCGCAGGCCCTATGGGGCGGGCCACTTCATGTACATGAGTCTGCTGTGCATTCTAGCATTCTCTGGCACGGCAGATGCGGTGCAGTCTGGTGGTGCCTCCGGTGCTGTGCTGGAGGTGCACCCACGGGCTCTGGTGCTTTGGCATGCTATCACCTGGGGTCTGGCTATCTCGGCTTGTCTTCCTGCCGTTGGTGCCAGGACTCCCGTACGCACCTGGCGACACCTTGTCAACCGGCAGTCACCAGCGGGCGGGCCCCAGCCCTCAACAACCCAGCCTCCGGCGGGTGAGCCCCGTACCTCTCGCCGCTCCTCGCCAGTCTGGACTGCTGTTCTGGTTATCTGTAGCCTGGCTCTGTCCTCTGTGTACCTCGGCACTACTGTTTGGGTACTCTCTGGGTCTGCGGCAGTCAGTCAGGCAGTCAGTCAGTCATCAGTCAGTCAGTCAGCTTACCCCGCCAGCAGGG
>LGRX02011872.1:0-17577 GCA_001247695.2 Cymbomonas tetramitiformis | reverse complement strand
GACACCCAGCAGTGCGGGAGAGACGGCAGGGAGGGGACACCCAGAAGCGCGGGGGAGATGGCAGGGAAGACGGCAGGGAGGGGACAGCCAGCAGTGAGGGGCTGAAGATCAAAAACTGGAACCCACCTCCGTGTAGGTCATGGTAGCGAAATCTTTCTCTGCCACGGCAGTTAGGCGGTCGATCAGTCCCTTCTCGTTGAACTTGTCGAAGAACTCCATGTCCTCCTGGCAGTTCTCCAGCACGTGTCTGTGTACCGGCCACCATTCAGCGATGCGCGTCCCGTGGCTTGCGTCACACGCCCTCTTTAACAACCCATTTCTCGGTCGTGCTGTCGCAAGACGGGGAGCCCTCTGGCGAGGCAGGTGCGCCTCAACGACCAATCAGTTTGTGTGATCAGGCAGCTGCACTCCTAGGAGCCGCAACCTCGCCCTCGAGGAAGGGGCCGAAGGGGGGAGGGCTTCTCACTTCACACAATGCTTCAGGTAGGCCTCCGCACATGCCTGCGCCCCCATCACATCCATATCGCCAGCTTAGTAGTGCTCTGGCATCATTGCGGCCGAGGGGGAATGAGTTACCATAGGTATCTATCCGACGGTTCGAGGCGCAGCTTTACGCCGGCCTTTTCCTAAACAGCAGGCACCGTCCAGCGAAGGACTCCACTCGCCGGAGGCTATGTGGCGCCGAGCCGGGGGCTTTGTGATGGGCTCGTCTGTTGGGCCCGTGCCATATCGTCTTCGAGGTTGGCGAATGCGAGCTCCGGCTCGACCATCCAGAACTCTGCCAGGTGGCGGGCCGTGTTGGAGTTCTCCGCGCGGAAGGTGGGGCCGAAGGTGTACACGTCCCGCAAAGCGCACGCATAGATCTCTGCGTTGAGCTGCCCGGACACTGCGCCAGGCCCCCGTCCTCGCCCCCCAGCTCAGAGCTCTCTCGCCTCAAACCTCGCTTCGTGTGCACCGCCCGGCCCTTGCATGCTGGAAACCCGGCGCTCACCACCAAAGCCTCCACCCTTCACGCGCCGGGGCTGCTGCTTCCGCCGCCTCCATTCCAGGCGCTTGCAGAAGGCGGGCGTGTAGCGCCTGCAAGCGCATGGGGGGGCGGGTCTGGGGGAGCAGCGCAGCGCTCTCTGGTGTTGTGCTAGGAGCGAGCGCGCGGCATGCCGGGGTGCCCTCTTACTGCCACAGTGTCTGACGGCGCTCTCCGAAGGCAGAAGCTGTCGGGTGATAGATGTTTGTAAGTACAGAGGTTTTGATTGGCCAGAAGCTGTCGGGTGATAGATGTTTGTAAGTACAGAGGTTTTGATTGGCCAGAAGCTGTCGGGTGATAAATGTTTGTAAATACAGAGGTTTTGATTGGCCGTGCGTGACACACCCGTAAGGTAGGCAGGCTTAGCAAAGAAGTCGTCGCCGAAGTCGAGGCTAGGAGATGCAGTGGGCTGTGCGCCGCCTGTTTCTGCTGCAACGATCTCCTCCTTCAGCCTCAACAACACGCCCACTGCCTCTGTGATGTCCTCCTTGTTCGCCTTTGCCTCCTGCTGACCTCACCCTTCGTTGTCGGCTACTTATGACGACGATTTCCGTGCATTCAATTGGTTTGTGTCAAACTCTTGCACCGGGGCGAGGCTATTCAGCCGGCCACATCGATTTAGCATCCAACTCTTGCACCGGGGCGAGGCTATTCAGCCGGCCACATCGATTTAGCATCCAACTCTTGCACCGGGGCGAGGCTATTCAGCCGGCCACATCGATTCAGCATCCAACTCTGCACCGGGCGGCAGGCTATTCAGCCGGCCACATCGACCAGCATCCAACTCTTGCACCGGGCGAGGCTATTCAGCCGGCCACATCGATTCAGCATCCAACTCTTGCACCGGGCGAGGCTATTCAGCCGGCCACATTTCCATTCAGCATCCAACTTGCACCGGGGCGCAGGCCATTCAGCCGGCCACATCATTCAGCATCCAACTTGCACCGGCTGAAGTTATTCAGCCGGCTACATCGATTCAGCATCCAACTCTTGCACCGGGCGAGGCTATTCAGCCGGCCACATCGATTCAGCATCCAACTCTGCACTGGGGCGCAGGCTATTCAGCCAAGCCACACCGATTCAGCATCCAAACTCTTGCACCGGGGCGGGTGGCTATTCAGCTGCCACATCGATTCGTGCATCCAACTCTGCACCGGGCGAGCTATTCAGCCGGCCACATCGATTCAGCATCCAACTCTTGCACCGGGGCGAGGCTATTCAGCCGGCCACATCGATTCAGCATCCAACTCTTGCACCGGGGCGAGGCTATTCAGCCGGCCACATCGATTCAGCATCCAACTCTTGCACCGGGGCGAGGCTATCGGCCGTTAAGATCGATTCGCACCTTCAAGGTTCTCACCGCATCACCTTGCATCTTCACCTTCTCTTTTAGATCTGCAGAGTGTTCCAACCCCCCAATATTCCGAGGCAAAATTACCCGCTGGCTGCTGAACAAGCTGCATGACGAGGGGCAGTGCTGACGATCCTGCTGTTCCATTCGAGACAATGCACTGTATTACACGTGAGGCGTGGTTCTCTCCTCGGATGCTGGGAGTGGTGCGTATCACGCGGGCGGCGTGGTTCTCTCCTTGGATGCTGGGAGGGTACGTATGACGTGGCGGCGTGGTTCTCTCCCTGATGATGGAGGGTGCGATGACGCGGGCGGCGTGGTTCTCTCCTTAGGATGCTGGGAGTGGTGCGATCACGCGGGCGGCGTGGTTCTCTCCGGATGATGGAGTGGTGCGTATCACGCGGGCGGCGTGCTTCTCTCCTTAGATGCTGGGACTGGTGCGTATGATGCGGGCGGCGTGTTCTCTCCTCGGATGCTGGGAGTGGTGCGTATGACGCGGGCGGCGTGGTCCTCTCCTCGGATGCTGGGAGTGGTGCGTATGACGCGGGCGGCGTGGTTCTCTTGAACACAAGATGCTTTGCCAAATCAAATGCCATGTGATCAGAGAGAGCAGCGTGAGGTCTCACAAGACCAGATTGAGTGGGGTGAACTGCGCCTGCACCAGATTGGCTGCCCCTACAGGCAACGGGACTAGATGTGGTGGTGGGTCGGAGGGCCGGCTAGGCGCAGGCGGATGACACATTCAGAGGGCCGGCCAGATTACACAGCCGAAGCACACCGTTGATGTCTGCAGCAGAAGGCGCAGACGCGGGCTCCGGATGAGAGATCGGTGCTTGGATGCCTTCCCCATTGACCATCGTCGTCACCATGAACTGTTCTCCTGCGCCCTCGCAGTCGGAGGCCGTGATGATGGGAGTGTTTACGTACAGAAAGCCGCGCTCCTGTCGGGGGGCAGGCCGGGTTAGCCGGGGACATGTGTTTGGCCACGTCAGCATCTGATGCGCAGCGCCGGAAACAGTTTTTGGATCTGCCGGTGATTGAAGTGATTCTCGCAGCACCGAATACATTATTCAACAGGACAGTGCCTCACGCGGCTGTTCGGCACCGGAGGGCGAGTGTCGGTATTGGAATACAGCTTGGGGAGCGCTCTCGCATCAAGGGGTGAAGTTGCTGACCTGGCGATGACGCCCGGGATGCAGGTTCAGGTGTGGCGATGTAGCTGGAGGTTCAGGTGCCAGTGTGAGAATGCAGCTAGGGATTGAGGCGCTGGTGTGGCAATGCGGTTGGGGGCGCATGTGCCGGGATTCACCACAGGGGTGCAGGCACAGGGTCTGGGGTGGCGATGCCGGAGGAGGGCACATGTGGTGGTGAGGCTGTGCAGCTGGGGGTGCAGGTGTTGCTCTGGCAAAACTTCTGTGGGTGCATGTGTAGATGTGGCAATGCAGCTGGGGCATTAGGTATCAGTCTGGCAGTGCAGGGGTCGAAGCTGCTAGTACGACCAAGCGAGTGGGGGCGCCAGCATCGGTGCAGCAAAGCAGTTGGAGACGCTGCTGTTCGTGTGGCGATGCAGCAGGGTCGCAGAAGTCAGTGTGGCGATGCAGCAGGGGTTACAGGGGTCTGTGTGGCAGCACAGGAGGGGTCCAGGGGCTCGCAGGGGTCAGTGTGGCGATGCAGCAGGGTTACAGGGGTTCGTGTGGCAGTACAGGAGGGGTCGAGGGTCGCAGAGGGGTCGCTGGGGTCAGTGTGTGGCGATGCAGCAGGGGTTACAGGGTCCGTGTGGCATGCAGCAGGGGTTACAGGGCCAGTGCGTGGCGCATGCAGCAGGGGTTACAGGGGTCCGGTGGTGGCGATGCAGCAGGGGTTACAGGGCGTAGTGCAGTGCTGCAGCACGCAGCAGGGGCTATGTCCAGTGTGGCGCTGCATCAGGGGCTACAGGGGTCCGTGAAGCGATGCAGCAGGGGGTTACAAGGGTCTGTGGCGCCTGCAGCAGGGGTTACAGGGATGAGTGGCGCCTGACCTGTGGGCCACAGGGGTCAGTGTGAAGCCGATGCAGCAGGGGTGTCACAAGGGCTTCCAGTACGCCTGCAGCCGGGGTTACAGGGCTTAGTGTAGCGCCGTTGCAGGTTACAGGGGTCAGCATGGCGCCCGCAGTAGGGCTACAGGGGTCAGTGTGGCGCTGCAGCAGGGGCTATATGTAGGGATCAGTATGGCAGTGCAGGAGGGGTCGCAGGCGACATTGTCAAGATGCAGAAGGGAGCGCTAACTTTCGTGTGGCAGCCTGCACAGAGCGTCGCTCCTGAGGACACTGCGTGTGAAGAGGGCGGCCCTTCGACTACGCTCGGGCTAGCGGCGAGTTTCAGCGAGGACCTGTTGTCCCACCGACAGCGAGGCTGAGACCGACGGCTCGGCGGAGGGTGCAGTGCCACAAGGCACGCAGGTCATCCTTCGATGGCATCCTCGCGGCGGCTCACCTGGAAAAAGGAGTGCGTCGCCTGTGCCAGATTGCTCCTAGTCCGCGCCACTGCACCGATGAGGTTCGTGCGTGGTCGGAGATGCGCAATGTCACGCAGAAATTCACGGGAGTGTCTCTGCGCAGAGTTCGCCCGTTACCCGAGAATCAGCGCACGTGTAGATTGTCGTTAGGAAGTTTCTTCAAGAAGAAAGAAGCAACAGAGGCGAGACGAGCAGGCATGTCGCTCGTTCCATAACATGCCGTCCCAAAAACAGATTCGCCAGCGAAGCAGGGTCAGTGAACACATCTGCCAGGGCGCAGGCCTGTGGACGCGCACCTTCTTTTGAAGCGGGTAGGTTGCTGAGTCGCAGGCGCCGATTAACTCAAGGGTATCCACAGCGACCTCAATCTGCCCAAATTGAAAAACCAAGTTTATTCCTCAAGGAGAAAGGGGGAATAGTAGTGCGACAGCGCTCGAGCACAGCTGTGAAGGTGGCAGCTACGCACCGCCTGCTTCCCACCAGGGCTCTGCACCACCTTGCCCTTCATACAGACAGCAGCACCAGTGCTGATCGCCCCGTCTGAAACCAAGTCGTACCCGGACGCATCGCTTTGAATCACCCCTTGCAGCCCAACAAGTGTTGAGCCGTCATTGACCTGCGCAATCACACACAAGGATGCTCAAGTTTTTCAGCGCTATTCGTCTTGACGACGCAGGATCCACATCGCTCGACCGAAATTTGAACCCTGAATTCAAAATCACCCGTACGTATCCTGCAAGATAATCAAGCTATCTGCTGCTGCAACACTTCAGAGTGCGGAAGCGAATTAGGTCAGAAACTTTGAACAAGCGCATGGCGCTCTCACTCCGAAACGGGGGGAGCAGACCAGGCTAACGATAAGAGAAATAGAAGGGATTTAACACATTTTAACAAAGTATTGTGTAAGCACACAGGTGTGCAAAAGTGACACGACCCAAGGCGGAGCAAAGCTGTGTTCCTCAGGCCGACAGCAAGAGAGTGGTTCCCTCAGAGCTGTTTGGGCCACCAAGACGTATTCATACCATCAGCAGGTCTTCGATGCGATCATTTACATACCTCCATAAAAGCAAACGTCTTCTGATTGCGAATCGTACGCACCCAGCCGCGCACAGTAACTTCCTCTCCAACAAATGAAGCTCCCATGTCTTCCCCCCCCTGCAAGTTTCAGGAGAATACACTTCAACATTCACAGAACTGCAACACAAGCCACTTATATTCATGAATCGATATCAGAAGTTTTCAGGGAAGGAAAGATAGAGTGTGAAAAAGTCATCGGATAGTCGCTACCTTGATGTCCTTAATTCTTTGCCGGTTGGCAAAGCCATCTTTGTTGGCAACCCGTGAGGTTGAGACTGGTTCAGCGTCAGCACTGACCGCAGCTGTCACGGACAATGATCGCCTCTGTTGGCGAGCTAGTAGCCTACGCGAATGAAATGCTTCCGCGCTTGAACCGCACAGGCTGGTGGTGAGAACGGGTTTCAAAGATCTCCTCAGCGGAAGACAGGACTCTTGCGAAGAAGGCACAGCGCGCGCTTGGGTTCGTGCCGAAGTCTGTGTACGTGCAAGGGCGCGACTGAATTTGCAACATGGAGCACCAACGCGAAGCAGTTGCTGACCCATCGTGATAAGCTTTATTAAATGGGCGTGATTGAAAATCTTTTTGTTTTGGACTGGGCACTTACACTGGAGTTGCGGTCTCCCTGTGAAGTGTGATGTTCACAAGTATGATTTTGTGTCAATTTTCTTGCCACGTCAGTAAGCGTATTTTGAGCTGGCTTCCAATCCAGGCTCCAACAAGGTCTGACTGTTTGCCTCGATAGGACAACTCAGCTGAGACTTTTTATTCTACATCTAGAATAAAGAGAGAGAGAGAGAGACGAAAGAGAAAATTAGCAAAATGTAAAAAAAAGAAATAATAAAACATTTACGCCGATAATCGTAAAGGACCATCGCATGTGCTGTATCTCTTAATAGGGGTAGTGCTCACCCCCCTGAGCACTAACTTTTTTGGACGTGAGAATAATTGCGCTCATAACGAATATAATTAATATATTCCTGATTTTATATTATATTATCATTAGTTATCTATTGGTATATAAATCGCGCAGGGTCACTCGTCCACCCCCCTTATGTAGGGGCTATTAAGGGGGTCCGCGACGAGACCCCGATTTAGCGGGCAAAAAATACCCCTTGGGTCAGATACCCCATCCCAACGCCCCGCCCACAGCCCTAGGCATGCATCCAATCCCCCCAACCCCATGGGGGCGTCACTTGGGTAGGGGGAAAAAATACTATGATGCATCCCCTAAACCGAATTGGGGGATTTGCTCCTCGCCAAATGTCCTTCCCGAAAAGAAGATCACCGAAAGAAGACCGAATTGCACAGGTGTTGACCCCGAAATTTGGCAGGAAATCCTGAGTGAAAGGAAGTCTGTTACCCCCGACAGCCTTTGCCCGCGGCCCCTCCCGCAGGAGACTCAGCAGATTGCCCACCCCGCAACAGAATACTACGGAGGCGGACACTATGACACGTCCTACACGAACAGGGACAACAAACCATTTGTACGTAGGGAGTGTCACATGGCCCAAAGAACTCACATTGATGGGTTATCTTCCGAAGCATTTTGGACAGTTTCTTGGCACCATAGGGGTTCACCAGAGAAGACCGAAGCCTCTCCTAAAGAAACTGTCCAGGCTGTGCAGATACGACCACACCCGCTGCTGGATTTGGCACGCCGACAATGTCATAGTCTTCTGTGTCATTGACAGAAAGGGTAATCCGAGGGTATATATATAAGATATATATATGCACGATAAAGTCACAGAAAACACGGTGCCGGGTGCTCGGAAACGGAATAGCATAAACTAGTTAGACATAAACACGGACTGTCTAAATAGGAAGGCTAACGTGACGGGGACACGGTCACGGGTGACACATGCCACACACAGTGAGGGGTGAAGCAAGGAGAAGCAGGCCCCCATACAATGGGGGGGGGGAAATCGGCTTCCCCGTGAGTCATCACCGATACGGCTCGACTACTCTGACTACTTCATTGTCATCAGCGCCATCTCCGATATCGACTTCGGTAGTCAGACAGTTCATTCTTGCATCTGTCATTTCCACACCTGACTTCCTAGGGGTTGTCATCACATTCATTTTAGCGGAAGCTATTACACTTCGTATTATCTTGTGTACTGTATAGCTTCACGGTTTCACGGTTGACATATGCGAGAGTTGCATACATGTTTGTAGTGCTTCACTGTGTGTGTGTGTGTTCTTGCAGGTTTGCGCCCACCACCGGCCTTAGGTGGTTATTAATTTACCGCCAATTATGGCTGGCTAAACGCCTTTATAAGGGCGTGGGGCCACGCACGGATCAGGGAATGAAGTTCTAGGTTGCACGTAGTCACGGGGTAAAGTAGAGTGAGTGAGGGGCAAGTATTCCGTCGTGAGCACAATTGCCTATAGATGGACCGGATTAGCTACCCGCAGTCTCCGAAGCACGCGCGTCACATCAAGACTTACGACACGATCGCCGCCCCTTTCTCACCCTACTTATCCCCATGGCTGTAAATTTCTAGACTTCACACCTGAATTTCGGCCCCATGTCCTTATTTTCTATAACATTGTTGAGTGTAAATTTGTTTTCTCTTAGCGAGATCTTTACCATGACCTTTTTACCTTCTTGATTGGCCTACATTTTGCATTTTGGTTTTTCTAACCCACGTCTTGACCTAACTGCTGGAATTTTCCGGCATGGCGTCTACACCATATCAACTGATTGCTCCAGCGATACTAAGAGCACACCCAGCGGGTGCCTCGAAACGGCAGTTGCAATTTGACCAGTTGGTCGCTGTCAGGGTTATGACCGATGACATATGTGTCATACATGTCATACGTGTCATACCTGTCATCCATGTCATGTCATGTCATATATTATTATGACAGTCGGTCATGTCATATATTATTATGACAGTCGACAGTATGGTCGATCATGACTGTACAGGTCGAGTCGCGTCATACATTTATGACAGTCGTCAGTACGGTCGACGATGACTGTACATGTCGCCAGATGATTATGTCATATCATCAGGCATCCCTGTCATCGAGAGTTCGTATGATTGAACTCGAAGATGGCAAAGTAAAGATACATCTTGGAAACAAACCAAGAACCATCTTTAGCTTTCAGCATGCGCAGAACTCGCATGTGCAGCATGAACGAACTAGTCGTTACTACCATGCTGGTCGTTCAACCTACGTCTCGGGTTCACAACCCAATGGCGGTACCATCTAAGATGATGGGTGACGTAGGTATAAAAGTGAGGAAGCGTTGTGCTTCAGCAGATCTTCTTACAGAGACTGCACTCACAAACCCACTCATCCGTACACTCGCATTGCTATCCAACTTTGCAGTGTTTCTTTTGTATATTGATAATATATTCACGGCGCTTGTATCTAGAGCCGTATCAGTGGTATTCTAATCGTCCACGCGACGAACGAGGACCTAAGTGTGCAGTGCAGCAAATAGAGATATATTGTATTTTTGTGTGTGCAACAGGTTCGCGGATCGCATATACATACAGGTGCCCGCAGTCGCACATATAAGACATATATCGCATAACTACACTCGCTGCGGAATAAACAGCGGACGAAGTGCGCAGGAGATACCGTCGCTAACGCTTACGCTCGCATAATCACCGTCAGAGTATAACAGCGCGAAGAGGTGTGCATACAGCATACAAATCGCATACATACGCTGCTATCATTCGCAAAATTGCACGATATGCGACATACTGACGCGCAGATGAACAAATCGTCATCAGTGTATGTTCCGTACGCGAAATGGCATTCATATCATATGCCATACATACCTGCGACAGAGATATGTTCACCATTTGCAGCGCGCACATCAGCGACTTTGATAAATCGCTACTCGCACTAATTTTCAGTGCAGTGTACGCATCAAAATCTCGTCATTTTAAATGGTTGCAAAAATCACTCGTCTACGCGCGCATGATGATTTTGCTTGACAGGATATATACACACCTGCTAGATTTATCATGATCGGATGACGCGCGATGATGGTATACATATATGCAGCATGCTACTTAAAATCTGTGATGCTTGCACATAAGAGATGATGTTTATCCATTCACTGGCAGATTTACATACAAGTTTGCAATCATATGGGTGTGCATCATATGCTGTGTGTGTAGCCACACACACACACATATAAGTAGATGAGATCAGATAAATATGGACGCTGTGCAATCACATGTCTGTGTACTATATGTTGTGTGTGTAGCCATATCACACACACACACACGCACACTTGCAGCATATACTATCCATCGCATGCAGCGAGATGTACCATGCATTATTATATCATGCAACTATACCATGCAGCAGATTCCAATGTTCTGATGACCACACAAATACTTTTGATCATCAGCATTATACTTATTAGCAGCACAGTGATCTGTGCACAACATGTGTGTGCAGATCAGCACACACACATATACACTCATTTCACTTACAGCAATCATTAATACACAGTGCATATACTTCTATATCATGCACACATTTTGTTCTGAATGATTGCAATGTTGTAAATGTTACATACTTTATTATATTGAACAGCTTGATCAATGCTGTATTAAATAGAGCATAAGCATATTGCAGTGAATGCTAAACTATATTAGAATCCATGTTGCAAAGGGTGCCTGACAGTAATCATAACACCATAATTAGTTTGTCGTGCCCTGGTGGAGCCGAGATGCTCTCCAGGTAACATGTACATTCTATGGTGGATTACTTGAAGAAATGCTCACCTGAGCTTCATGTAAAATTCATCAGCAACTCATCACGTAATGAGATTATCATGGAATTACAACAATCCCTAAACTATATATATATCATGTTAGATATAAACAGTACGTGGTATGCTGACAATCTGCATGATAGGTTGTTAGGATATTGTGATATCCATAAAGATCTTGCAAAGTGTGTGTAAGTAAACACACACACACACACAATAGTACTAATCAGCAGTACTATACACTGCACAAACACTAGCATTCATGTTGACAATACACTGACTCCAAGTGTAATGATTAAGTATTGTATCAATACATAATACACAGATCCCACTTCCAACCACATGTGCGTGGAAATGTCAAGTGATGGCGATAGATATGGGACAGGATCAAATAACATGCTGAAGGGCTGGATGGAGATATCTCCAGACCCGAAGGCTAAATACTGCACCCAAAAACAGCTGGTAACTGTTGGGTGCAGTCCATGCGTCTCACTCACATATCATCGCTGGAGCAACATCAATATCTACATTGCATTCTGACAGTTGATACAGATGATCACTTCACATGCATGTACCAACTCAGATCAGCAACCATTCATGAATTGACAAAAGGTGGTTGTGGACGTACATACACACAAACATTGTGTTGTGTAAAAACTGCTTAGATTACATCTAGCAGTGTCCAGATGTATTTGAACATAGAGATATCACTTGATATACTCATTGTATACATCCAAATATATCTTAGGATCTGACACAACTGTGAATTCATTTACAGTTGATATATCTTAAATATCACCAGAGAGTGCATTTGCCTCCATGGGTTTAAATCAGTAAAACCCGGAAATGTGATCAACCACAGATGTTGATATACAGCATAATTCACTTTTATGCCATGAAATTTGTCATGTGCAAAGGAAAAGTGATTTGCAGTGCTTATGTACTTTGCAGTCCACACACACACAGAGATATGTATATATATATATATATATACATATAGCCAAAACGGCCAAAATGGGTAAAATCCGTTTGCGATAGATTTGAAAATTGAAAATCGGACCCTATTTTATTTGATAATATGATTTTATACCTATTGAGGTATGAGAAAATCATAATGACAATAGTCATATCTCGTGTAACACCCTAGATATTAGGTGTGTAATATATAGGGGTGAACATATTGGCTGTAACGAAAAATCGGTCAAAATACAATACGTGTAATTTTTGCAAATTCGGGATTGATTTTTTTTGCTATAATGGATATTTATCTATCAAATAACAATCCCTGAAAGACATAACACGTGTAACACCCTGTAACACCCTAATATTTGAATGTGTGTGTCAGGGGTGTAACGTACCCTCTGAAAATCACTTAACATTCACTTAGGTATTGAATGCAGTTTTGCTTAAAAATCTTTGCAAAAACGTTATACTGCTTATTTTTTACCTGTATTAGGGTTACTGATATCAAGTAACACCCTAAACACTGTATTGGGTAATAGGGCCACTGTAACCACACATGCCCTAAAATGCCGCCATTATTTGGAAAAACTTCGTTTTTTGGCATTATTATATCATGCTAAATCATCATAGACATGATAATACTATGGGCAACAACCCTAAAACTGTAGGGCAACAACCCAAAAACTGCAGGGCTACAACCCAAGGACTGTAGGGCTGCAACCCTAAAACTGTAACAGCTGATTCCTATAAGGAATGCATGCTGAATGAGGTATTGGCAATTGACAACTGCCACTGTATCACACACTTCCTTGAGGGGGGAAGAAGGTGGATATATGTACATGCATAACCTCATCATAATATATAGATATACCATATATAACATATAAATCACACACACTCAGTTAGACAATTAGCTGAAGGTATTTTTTGTGCTGTGTTTTGTTTTTAGATGGTTACTATCGAAGAGGAAGAGCATGAGATTCCTGATATCAACCCAGATCATTCGACTTGGTTTTTCGACATTCTTGGTTCATACGATGCATACAGTCGGTTTAAGGTTCCAAAGTGGATCGCTGGTTATGCCGATACACTAACCAGATATGACCACATAGGTTATTATGACAATGTCAGTCGCATGAAACCAGATATGAGCCGGTACAAGGATCCTGCCAATGAGCCTCAGGCACCAGAAACAGAGTATACAGCAGACAGTCCTCCGATGGTCTTTGTAGATCCAGATGCAGATACAGTACCAGCACCAGCTCCACCAGCTCCACCCAGTTTGGTCCCCAAGGTGAAAATGGCACCACCTAGGGAATTCAAATCAGGACAGGACGCAGAGGTCTGGTTGGAAACAATGGACAGATATTTCCAGTTCACTTATCCAGGTGTCAATGATAAGGATTTGATCACAGTGTTTCTTACTCTCATTCAGAATAACGACAGACACTATTTCCAGGTCGTGGCAAATCAACCAGATGCCACATTTGCAGGAATCAGAGGGATTTTCCTCAGACAGTTTGGTAACCCCCATAAAAGATCAGTGGCTTAAAAACACCTAATGTCACTGAAACAGGAAAACCAGACTTTTTCAGATTATCTACGCACATTCACTTCACTGGCTGCACTGGCAGCAGTTGAACTGGAAGATGTGTTGATAAAGGACAGATTCGTCAACAGCGTAGATCCGGAACTTCGTAGACAGTTTCATTTACGATTCCTGACAGAAACAGAAAGGAATAATATGTCGTGGTCACTAACCACACAGATATTGCTTGATTTGAACTACGTCATTCACTCAAAGCAATCAGAAACCCTTCACTATCGGGGTCAGAAGGAGCAGTCATCTGGAGGTCCAACCAAGAAGGATAAGGACAGAGGACGTGGCCAGAAGCCATATGACAGATCCAACAGAAATCGGAATTGGAATCAGAGTGGCAGCCAGAACTCCAATCAGAATCGGAACAAAGGAAAAAGTGGCAAAGGCAAGGGAAAAGGAAAAGGAAAAGGACAATCACAGAAACAGAATCAGAATAAGACTTGCCATCGTTGTGATCGACCAGGTCACATCGAGAAGGATTGTTGGGCCACCACTACCAATGATGGAAAGCAGATCAAAGGCAAGCCACCAGCTCAGAATCCTTTTCAGAATCAGAGACAGCCACAGAAGAATCAGGGTGCTAAGGATGGGTCTGGCAAACTCATCAATACGATCAACACCTTGGTCAAGGAACTGAAGAATCAGCACAGCATCAATGCAGCAGATGCAACTCCAGATCCAGTTCCATCAGCTCCAGCTCCTCAGGGAAACTCTCAGGGTACTGCGCAGGTACCGGTGTTGAGAGCACCCCGAGGGTAGATCAGCCTGAAGATGCCACTGAAGCAAGTGGCCGGATTGAGAGTATTTCAGAGGAAGTCCTATCCAGACTGACACTACAGTTTCAGCAGATGGATAATCCCACAGAAAACATCGCACAGATGCAATCTCAGACAGCACAGCTGAAATCGCAGAAAAAGCTGTTGCTGTATAAGGGGAAAGTCCATGGACAGAATACTCACATTTTGGTTGATCCAGGAGCCACATCGTCTTTCATCGACAGACAGTTCGCTGCTCAGCTTGGTATAGCTCCCACAGATTCTTCATCATTTTCAGTGGGATTGGCTGGAGGAAGCCAACTACCATGTACATCCTATCTTCCCAATGCTACATTCACGCTGGGCAAGTATAAGGATTCAGTAGATCTCTACATCATTGACATGAAACCATTTACTGTCATTCTGGGTCAAGATTGGTTGGAGAGGAGGAATCCACATATTGACTTTCAGACCAAAAATCTGACGATCACTAGGAAGCATTCATCAGGCTCCAGTATTCGCACAGTATTGTCCAGAGTTGAACAGACTCCAGACTCAGATGGCCTTCCTGAAATGGAATTGGTCAGTGCCACCACTATGAGGAAACATCTCCGTCGCATTCGATCCAGTGGTTCGGCTGAAGAAGCCGTAGCATATCTCTTTTTTCTCTCCGAGGTCGATGGTGAATTGGTCTTTGCAGCATCAGACTCAGACACCACAATGGAAGACCCCGAGGTCACAGCAGCACGTGATCAAGTGAGAGAAGACTTTTCGGACGTTTTCCAAGAGGATCTTCCGGCTGGTCATAGGCCAGAGCGGTTTGAAGGTGGATATCATAGAATCGACATCGAACCTGGACATAAGCCTCCTTCACAGCCAGTACGCACCATTCCAGCACCCATGATGGAGGAACTCAAACGGCAAATCATCAAATATGTCGAGTTGGGTATCCTTCGTCCATCATCATCGCCATATGGATGCCCAATCATTTTCGCTCCTAAGCCAGGGGGAAAGTGGAGGATGTGTTGTGATTATCGTGCCCTGAATAACATCACCATCAAGGACACGTATCCACTACCACCACATGACACCCTACTAGAGCAGCTGAAAAGAGCAAGATGGTTCAGTAGATTTGATTTCAACCAGTTCTTTCACCAAATCCCCATTCATCCGGATGATATACATAAAACTGCTATTCGCACCAGATACGGTTCTTATGAACGGACAGTTATGCCTTTCGGATTGACCAATGCTCCTGCAACAGCACTTCGTGTAGGAAATCGGGCATTTTTCGACTTCATCGACCAGTTCCTTGTCATATTCATGGACGACACTATCGTATACAGTCCAGATTTTGACAGTCATGTGAAGCATGTTCGACAGTTCCTCCAGCGTTGCAGAGATCACCAGTTTTTCATCAGGCCTTCCAAGGTGGAGTTGTTCGTTAAATCTATAGATTTTATCGGACATCACATATCTGAAGCAGGCCTATCCATCATCGAAGACAGGATCAGAGCAGTCATGGCAATTCAGCCTCCAGTGTCTTATGGTCCTACCGTTGGAAAGCAGCCTCTACGCCGTATGGCTAAAGATGGCAAGTCATCCCTTCGGTCATTCTTGGGCATGGTTGGTCAATTTAGGAGATTCATACCAAAGTTCTCCAAAGTTGCCGAACCTCTCAATCGTCTCCTTAAAGATAATGCAGAATTTGTCTGGGAATCTGAGCAGCAGCAGGCATTTGATAACCTCAAAAGTGCCATCTGTAACGCTCCAGTATTGCAGCTCCCAGATCAGAAACTGCCATCTATTTTGGAGGTCGATGGATCAGGCACACACGTTGGCCAAGTATTACTCCAGGATCAAGGAAAAGGTATGAAGCCATGTGGCTATCACAGCGTTACTCTATCCGATACACAGAGACGTTGGCCTATTCCTGAGATCGAGCTATTTGCCATTGTGGAAGGCTTCCGATTCTTTCGCCACATCTTGTTGGGAGCTCCTGAGACTATTGTACGCTCAGATCATCAGCCACTGGTTTATTTCCAGACCAAATCCACACTGAGCCCCAAACAGGCACGGTGGTTGGACGAACTCTCTGAGTACAACTTCCGTATAGAGCACATTGCTGGCGAGAAGAATAAGGTTGCAGACGCACTCACGCGTATCTCTACACTTTTTGAACTTACTGATTGTCTTCAACACATGGACATCAGTGAAGTCATTCCATCCGCAGATCCTACATTCATTGCTCTTATATCTTCTTCATCAGCTCATCAGCCACACGACATCATTATATCCGAATATGATCGTGACACATTTGCACAGACTATTTCGGCTAAGCTGACATCATCGACTTCATCACAGTCAGTCAGCAGCTACAGCTTCGAGCTCATTCAGGGGTTGATCTATCGTAAGACCATATATGGCAGACAGCTGTACATTCCACCAACAGCTAAAGTCCCCACACATGACGGTGAGATCACACAACTTCGCCACATTCTTCTTCATGAGTGCCACTCAGCCACTATTTCTGGTCATGTAGGCAAAAATCGCATGCTTCATCTTCTGCGTAGCCGGTATTATTGGCCAGGAATGACAACGGCAGCCATCAAGTACATTCGGGAGTGCCCTGTTTGTCAGCGCCAGAAAACGAGGCGACACAAGCCTTATGGTCAGGCACATATACGATATTCCGTGCCTAAGACAAAATGGCTAGATGTATCTCTTGATTGGATCACTGATCTGCCTATCACCACTAATGGGCACGACAGTATATTTGTGGTAATGTGCCAATTCTCTCATCGTTGTCATCTCATTCCCTTCAACATGACCTGGACTGCTCAGCGTACTGCTTCTATATATATGCAGCATATCTTCAAGCTCCATGGTCTTCCGAGGAACATCATCTCAGATCGAGACCCCAGATTCACCTCTACATTCTGGCAGACACTGTGGAAATCTACTGGTACGAGATTGTCCATGACATCGTCACACCATCCACAGTCGAATGCTGCCAATGAGAGAAGCCATGCCTTCATTGAGGACATCCTCAGGTATTTTTCAAATTGTTGATTCATGATATGATTTCACCATCCTCTGGTTTACAAACTGATTAGTAGCATTTTCATTTTCAGGTGTTGTTGCAATGATACTTCAGCCAATTCGTGGGAGGACAAGTTGCCTCTGGTGGAGTTTGCAATTAACAATACCGTTTCTGCATCAACTGGTTATTCACCATTTTATCTCGACTCGATGGCGCAACCACTTTCGCCTCATGATCTAGTTATCACTATTCCGCCAGAAGCTCCTGTTCCAATACAAAGAGCTATTCGAGATCATTTTGACCAGTACTCGGCTGTTCATGCCAACGCGGTAGACAACATTTCCCGAGCAGCAGAAATTAGCCAAGCCAGATTCAATAAGACTCACATGCCTAAGCAGTTTGCAGTTGGGCAGAAAGTTCTTTTACGGACCGAGTTTATTCAATGGACTGGTTTGACAGAGGCAAGCAGACACTTTAAGCAGCCATATATTGGACCGTTCACTATTTCCAAAGTGCTTAGCCATGGACG
>LGRX02011871.1:0-23267 GCA_001247695.2 Cymbomonas tetramitiformis | reverse complement strand
GCACAACAAACCTTACACCCCTAAGGTTCGGGCGCGTGTCCAGGGAGCTGTCCCCACATCGCAGCCGTCCCTTCGACGTGTCTCCTATTCTAAGGAAAAGTAAGGTCAGAAGAGATGTTGAACGCACCTCATTGCATTGCTCGAAGTATCGCGTATCGAGTTCACCCTCGACTTTCGGCACGAAGGCACTTGCCACAAAGTGTAAGGTGTCCCAGCACCCAGCAAAGAATGGGTGGGCCTGCCAAACAGTCATAATAGCATCCGTCAGTCACATAAAGTAGGTCCACCCACCCCCTAACCTACTTGGCGCGTGTCCGGAGAGCTATCTCCACATCGCAGCCAAGAGGGTGTGGCACCTCGGATTTTGACCGAGATCTCCAAGCTTCGGTGCTTCGCCCTCAATGGGCTCCGCGCTTGGGCTCTTGTTGAGCTAGTGCCACGATTTAAATTGCTTGCAAGTTCAATCAAGGCCATGCAATATGTTATCATAAGAAGTTTTTCCCAAGCACAAGGTTAGAGATGAAGAATAACTAGTATGATGACAATTAACTTCTTTGTGTGGCACCTCGGAGTCAAAACCGAGATCTCCAAGCCAAAAGGCTTGACGCTCTTGTTGAGCTAGTGCCACGATTCAACTTGCTTGAAGTTTTAGTCAAGGCCACGCAAAATGTTACAACAAAAATCGTTCCCAAGCACAAGGTAACAAGGTAAAAGCTAATAAAGGCACCTCGGAATCAAACCGAGATCTCCAAGCCAAAAGGCTCGGCGCTCTTGTTGAGCTAGTGCCTCAAAGTCTTTTCTCTCTCTCGATCTCTCTTGATGCCATGCAAAAGAAATACAAAGAAGTACAAAGAACGAAGGCTTACCATAGCTATGTGACACCTCGGACTTTAACCGAGACCTCCAAACCAAGGTTTGGCGCTCTAATTGAGCTAGCGTCACCAATTCTGGCGTGGCTGCAGAATTTGTCCTCTACAACTTAGGGTCATGAGGGATTTTTGCATCTTTCGGGAAAAATGTCACAAACAGGTCAAGACATGATCAATTTAGGGTGGTTTTCCGCGAGGAAAACACCTGTCAGGTCAAAAAGGTCGTCCGGAAAGCCGTTTCGCCGCCAGCGAAAGGTCTGTCCGTCAGTGAAATGTAAGGAAATGAGAGTGAACGAGAGGTGAATGAGAAGCGTACCACAATTATGTGACACCTCGGACTTTAACCGAGACCCCCAAACCAAGTTTTGGTGCTCTAAATGAGCTAGTGTCACCACAATTGCAACGGCTGCAAAATTCTATCGACAAATCATAGGGTTGAAAAGCAAAGTCGCAGTTTTCGGAGAAATTATCCAAAGAAGATAAATGATGAACGAGTTCGGTGTAATTTTCCGCGACAAACAAGCTCGTCAAGTCGGATATGTTGTCAGAAACCCCGTTTTGGCGCCAGCGAAAGGTCTGTGCAACAAAAGAAAACACTTTAATGGTAAAGAGAAGCTTGACTTTGACTTGCGGCGCGTGTGCTGCTCAGCCAAAACTCCGAAGTGAAATTTTGAATCTTCACGGATGGATCCCAGTTTCTGATTGGCGCATCGTCGCACCCTCCATGTCGCCTCGAATATAATTTCTCTTCCTTGCCCTAGGCGCGAGCTCTCGTCGTCGGGAATGACATCTATCTGACTATCATATCTTGTGTATAATTACTTTGAGCCCCCCGCCACCCAAATTATAATTTCTTCAGTCACCTGAACACGGTTTTGGCTTAACTTTATTGTGTATAATTATTCGAGTCCCCCGCCACCCACCAGGACACGGTTTTCACTCGACTTTTCTTATCTTTTGCTCTGACGTACTCGCTCGCGTCCTCGCTCGTTGTTACATCGATATCCACGGGCATTCTGAAGGCCAGCTGATGACCGAATTGTATAAAACATGACACGCGGTATAATTTTCATGGACTTAAGAAAAGATAAGAAAACTTAAGAAAAGTTAAGCAAACTTAAGAAAACTTAAGCGAATACCTTGTTCTAGTGTTTGTTCAGCAGTTGCAGACTGCTCGCGATAGGTTGCTGGTAGCTCAGCAGCAGCAAGTGGCCCAGTATGACGCTCGCCATCGCGCTCGCCGGTACGCAATAGGTGACATGGTGTGGGTGGACGCCACGCATCTCACCCAGCCCGGGGATCGGGGCCTACACAAGAAGTTGCTGAAGAAGCGCCTGGGCCCGATGGAGGTGCTGGAGGCCTTCCACAGCGACCGGCAGATGGAGCTCGCCCCCGAGGACCGAGGGGCCCCCGCGGCTTACCGCCTGAAGCTACCACCACAGTGGAAGGTGCACGACGTCTTCACCGTGGATAGACTCACCCCAGTGGAGTCGGGCCAGGACAAGTTCGCGGACAGGAGTGCGGAGATTCCGCCTCCGCCCCTGTGGACGTGAGCGGTCGTAAGGAGATGGCGGTGGAGTGCATTGAGAGGTCACGCACGAGGAGACGTAGCGGGCGGACATGGACGGAGTACATGGTCAAATGGGTAGGTATGCCGCGCTCCGAGAATGAATGGAAAACTCGCGAGGACCTCGAGTTCGATGGAGTTGGCCGAAAAGGGATACCTAACCGCGCTCTTCAGGAGTTCGAGAAGGTCGAGGCCAAGAGGCAAGAACGTGAAAAGAGTAGAGTCACTCGCAAACGCGAGGAGTCAGCAGGAGCGATATGGTTGACGGATCCTGAAGAGTTACAGGCGGACGGAATGGCGTGGATCCCGGAAGAACGAGCCGACGACGAGGTGGGCACATTCGCGACGGTGTCGTCCACTAGTTTCATGCCATCCCAAGGACCTGGTCGAGGAGCGGCACGCCTACAACCGTCTCGACGCCCAATGCGGATCTTGGTGTTGTTTTGTGGCACAGGCTCCGTCGAACGACAGTTCAGCAAGCAGTTTCCTGGGTGTGAGGTAGTCTCGGTGGACATCCAGAACCGATGGAAGCCCACTCACTGCGAAAACATCCTGCACTGGGACTATCGGCAGTTCTCGCCCAAGCACTTTGACGTCATTTGGGCGAGCCCTCCATGCACGGAGTATAGCCAAGCCAAAACGGTAGGGATACGAAACTTGCGTGGTGCTGACAGGCAAGTGCGGAGAACCCTGGAGATCATCAAGTACCTCCAGCCGAGCTTCTACTTCATCGAGAACCCGCGTGGCCGAGCTCCTCATGGGTTACACACTCGCCGATGCATGCAAGGGTTGCCACCTCCGCATCTGGCTACGTATTGTAAGTATGGTATGCCCTACAAGAAACCCACCCACTTCTGGACCAACGCGCCTATCACCACCCTGAAGTCTTGCGACCCCGAAAACCCCTGTGACTTCAAACGCCGTTATGGGCGGCACGAGAAGATGGCGCAGAGCGGCTCCGCCAGCAGAGAGTCGGGCGACCCTAGACCAGGCATGGGAGCTGGATGGCACGTGTATGGCATCCCCGCAGCCTTGCTTAAACAATTATTCAGCCCTCTACCGGTGGAACAACCCGTGGGGGCAATCGCAGCGGTGTGCGAATACCTAGCGGAGCTGCTTTGGAGAGATGAAAATGAGACAGATCTCAACGATGAAAGAGTCTGCGCTAATCCGGAAGAAGCTGACGAGGAGCCGGTGACCTTGATGCCGGACAGCCCTACGCCGCCACCAGTGATGTCCGACGACAGCGAGTGGGACACCATGGGCTCCGAATCAGCCTAACGACTGTGCATCTAAGCACAAGCGAGGACGCTTCCCACCTGAAGGGGGGGGGAGTTGTGCTAGGACAACACACGGTGTCATGCGCGGATGACTCAGCAATGTCATACATGCCGGAAGTGTCATACGCGCCTTACAGCATTAGCGCCCGAGACCCCTGTTGAGGAAGAGACCCCCCTTATATGGGAGTACACAGTACCACTGTACTGTGTAATAATGTGACATGTAGAATACTGGCACATCATACTGCATGATAATGTAGTACAAGCATATGATAGGTTGATGAGACTTGGCCATGCTGACTAGGATTACCTCAGAGAGCTGAGTGAATAAGTAATGGCCAAGGCCAAAGAAACAGTTGAGATTTCTAGAGTAAAAACAGCCGCATGGCAAAAGTCAAATATAATACCTAATGCTTACATGCAAATATATGTAGTAAGTCTAGACATAGCAGTCCTATGTCTAAAGAGCTGACCTAGCAGTACCTAGGCAGTTAGTCATTATATGCAGTCCATATAAGACTCCCATCAGTAGTTACAGTGCCTTGTGAGGAGCAGTCCTCCCACAGTAATAGTAGCAGTGGTGCAATAATTTTAAATACTCAATAGTATAAACAATAAATATAAAGTGATATATGAACAATACAAGTGTATTAAGTCCTACCGCAAGATAAGCGCGATACCGCTATACGATCGACGCTGGAATAATACGATGTCATGTATATGGCATACATATATGGCATAGTGTAGGTGCGCGGCGCACATATGTGCGCCGATTTCAGTATAACCGCGCCGGGCGCGATTATACGAGTATAATCGCGCCTGGCGTGGTTATACTGACCCCCCTTGGGAAGAATCACGCCTATTAGTATAAGTGCGCCGATTCTACTAGACCTTATTTCAGTACATACAGGTGCGCCTGGGCACCCATACGGAACCCCCCCTTCCCTAGACATATCTTTTGGGGGTGTTTGGGCATGGTTTGGGTATGGTCCGGGGGTAAGCCCTTTGGGTGTGATTTGGGTGGGTATGGTTTGGGTATAATTTGGGGGTATTTGGGTGTGGTAGGGGGTGTTAAAAGTTGTTTGGGGTCTTTGAGTATGGTTGTATGCTTTTTAGTGTCGATGGGGATCCACCACCTTAGACATCATGCTTTTCGGTGAATGGGGGTCGAATCTCTCAGAGATATATTTTTTGCGGGTGGAGGGGGTCGGACCCCCCATTCCCACATGCTTTTGATCAAGGGAGGGGTGTGCACCCCCAAAGAACGTACCCCGACAACCCCAGACCATACCCTAATACCCCCCAAACCATACCCAAACACCCCCAAACCACACCCCGACACCCCCAACCCATACCCAAACCATACCCAAACCATACTCCAACCATACTCAAGCCATACCCAAACACTCCCAAAGAACACCCCGACATCCCCCTAAATCATATACCCTAACACCCCCCAAACCATCTTCAAAACACCCCAAGCCACACCCAAATGCCCTCAAACCATACCCAAAGAACGAACACCCTGACACCCCCCAAACCACACCCAAATGCCCTCAAACTATACCCAAACACCCCCAAATCACACTCCAAAAACACCCCCAAACCATACCCAAATACCCCCAAAGATATGTCTATGGGAAGGGGGGTATGGGTGCCCAGGCGCACCTGTACTGAAATGAGGGCTAGAATCGGCGTACTTATACTAATAGGCGCGATTATTCCCAAGGGGGGTCAGTATAACCGCGCCGGGCGCGATTATACTAGTATATTACACTTATACAATACAAAACGATAAAGATCATATACTTTGGCCGCGTTCTACAGCTGTGGCATCGTGAGATGATGTCATGACATTACGAATATGACATAATACATGCCAACTTGTTGGAAATGACAGGGTGACCACCAACAGTGTCACCTGGCATCTCCTCTGGTAGTCTGGGTGACCGTCACCCGTAGGTCCAAAACCCAGCTCCGGTATTTATGTAGCCTTCTTTCATCACAAACACACTTTACCGTTGTAATTCCGAAACCTTATTCTAGGGTTTATCACTTTCAGGTAGATATATTACAGTCTCCGTATATATCTAACAGGTTTGAGCCCACCTACGCACGCTTTATTTAGCCACTGCGAGATTGCCACTATGAGTGGCTAAGTTCAGACGATTGGGATGAAGTGAGGCACTCCGTTCGTGAGAGCACCGGCGGTGACGGGTATGGCCTAGTTGCGATGGGTTGATTTCGAGCACGCCACGGTACCTGAAGACGCATTTTTAACGAGATTTAACGTTGGACTGGTTTACGATTCCTGGTTGGGACCCACACAGTTACGTATTGGCCGCCGCTACCACACGACTTTCCGGACTTCTGCATTTTCATGGCTGCTCTTTCGACGACCTACAGTACTACATCTCTTGGCCGCCCCTCGCTGCTACCGCTTTCACCTGCCTTCCATTGCCTCACTCCGCCCCTCCAGTCCTTCATCCACATTGTAGCGACTAGATCGACATCCAGCATGGCGTGTTGGCGTCACGACGACGCTCGTCCCTAGCGACAATATTCGACTCTGCGACCGCACGACATGCGTACACTCCTTTGACGCCTGTGGCGATAGCATCTCCATTTTGTAGCTACCCCCCTGACATGTTGTAGTCACGGGGAAGCCGATTTCCCCCCCACTGTATGGGGGCCTGCTTCTCCTTGCGTCACCCCTCACTGTGTGTGGCATGTGTCACCCGTGACCGTGTCCCCGTCACGTTAGCCCTCTCTATTTAGACAGTCCGTATGTCTGTCTCTCTAGTTTTATGTTATCACCGTTACGAGCACCCGGCCCTGTGTGTTTTCTGTGTCTCACTGCCTATATATTCACCCGTTACGTATATATAGTCATTTCATCCTTTTCATAAGGTTGTCGGTCCCGTACCGCGCTAGTGGTGCTCATTATTACATTCGACTCGCTTCGGCCTCAACGCCGATTCTACTCCGTATTTTTATCCGTCAACTGAGTGGGCTCAGCATCTCCGTTACCGTCTTTGCCCGTTCGAGTACTCCGCCTACCGTTTGTGATTGGTGGTTTGCTTATCCGTTCTTATCCGTTCTTATCCGTTCCAACTTTTACCGTAATTCTGGCATCCTACTTCGTTCCAGGCATGTCTCCCCAACGTCCTTCAACACTCTGGCCAGCAGCGCCTCTGCTGCCGGGTAACTGGTTTACCGTACGACGTTTTTGACGTCACCACCGTTTTCCTCGTCGAATTCTACCCTAATTTGACCCCTACATCGTCCGACTCCGTTAATTTTACGGGAAGTTACGTTATCGCCATCGACCCAAAAAACGTACACTCAACTTTCTGACCAGCAGCACCCCTTCTGGAGTGAATACGAGTTACCGTACGACGTTTTTGACTTGACCTCCGTCTTCCTCGTCAAATTTCACCCCAATTTGACTTCTCCATCGCTTGATTTGGTTAATTTTTCGAGGAATTACCTGTCACCCACGAAACCCTATCGACGCGCCTTCCAGATTTTGCAGCCGCAGAGATCATGACCTCGCTACGCCAGCGTGCGCGCATGGCCGCAGTTCGGTCTGCACTGGACTTGCTTTGACGACAACATCTTCCCTTTGACTGTGGTCTGGTGGTGCCTGGTGGTGCTTACACACCAAGCACCAGGCTCGAGTCCATCGCGTTCGCTATCAACAACGAGTGCTTTGACTCCTTCGACTTCGTCCCTCCACTCCCTTCGCCCTCGCCTTGCACCCCACCTCTTCACCATCTAGTGGTGTGTGGTGATGTTGCCACGCCCACTTCGCCCCTCACCATCGTTCCTTTCGGGCCATTCCCAATGCGCCCAGTCGCGCCCCCTTACCGCATTTTTCACCTTCCACCTCCCCAACCCCCTCTCATCGACGCATTCGCTCTGGTGGTGCCAGGCTACTTTTGGCTTTGGCACCGCACAGGAGTTGGTTGATTCGTCGTCTAGATGCCCCTCGAAATCTTCGAGGAGACCGCCGCCACCACTTAGTGAATACGCGGCCGCATCGCAACCGACATGTTGAGTGAACTAGTCTAGACCTTAGCCGTAATTGTCTTGCGGAGTGACACCACATCTTGCCAGCTGTTAGCTAGCTGAACTCTGACATTAAGTGACATTGGGTTTAGGTTTTAGGGTTTGCTTGCTCTGGGATTACCACTCACACCTTCGGGGTGAGGTGGTGTCACGGGGAAGCCGATTCCCCCCCCACTGTATGGGGGCCTGCTTCTCCTTGCGTCACCCCTCACTGTGTGTGGCATGTTTCACCCGTGACCGTGTCCCCGTCACGTTAGCCCTCTCTATTTAGACAGTCCGTATGTCTGTCTCTCTAGTTTTATGTTATCATCGTTACGAGCACCCGGCCCTGTGTGTTTTCTGTGTCTCACTGCCTATATATTCACCCGTTACGTATATATAGTCATTTCATCCTTTTCATAATGTAGCTTCGATGCATTTTTGTAGCTCTTTTAGAACTGGCCAAGAAAATCCTCTGAAAATTTCGGGATTTCCTTCGTTCCCTTATAGGAGATTCGGGAAAATTCTGAAGAAATCTTCCACCATCCTCACTCAGAACCAAGCGTTCCAGCCTGTACAAGGCTGCATCACCACACAGCGCCCTCAGATTTTTGTAGCTACACCACCCAACGCATCCTGCGATTCGGTGGCAGTCCAGGTAAGGCAGATTGTAGATTTTTCAATTTTCAGGAAAACAGATTCTATCGTTTACAAAATTTTCGTCGAGCAACACATTCACTCTTACCTCAACTGTATGTCGACCGTTCGGACCGCCGGATCGAAACATCGACCGAGCGATTAACTGACTGACCGTTCGATCGCTTGTCACATCTAGCAGATTTGATCGGATATTTTACGCTTCTCACGCTTCATAGTTATATATACTGCACGTTGCACCGCGCTCTCATTACGATTATGCGTTTATACACTCATAATAAAACCGTTGGATCTTCTGTGTCACCGTAGAACACTGTTAGATTTAATCGTTTCGACCGATTATCACTGTCGTCACTGACACGCCGGAAACGTGATCACGCTAACGTTGTAATTTAGTGCTACTTGAGATCTCGACGCGCGGCAGGATCGTGTTCACGGCACACGGGTGCAACCGCGGCGGCTAATTTTCGCATTAGCTCTTTCAGAGCTAAAGGCACATTTGTTTTCAGCCGCCTTGGCTAGCCAGCCTGTTGCTCAGAGCCCTTTCCACGAAAAGATGCTGACCGCAACACGTTCCTCACAGGCTGGCATGGTTTTACTGGAGGGAGGAGAATCTCCTGGATAGGTCTTCGCTGGCCTGCTGGCCTGCTGCCCATCCCTGCTACTTAACATCTGCGCTGCGAAGTTCAGGTATTGGTTTCTTTCCCCAGGTTTGCCTCTTTCATCATGCGCTCGGAAAACGTGCCCCAGGAACTGTCTCCTGGGGAGCAGGAAGAATCATCTTTGCTCGAAATGTTCGAGAATTGCTTGTCCACTCCTGTAAAATCAGGAAAACGCAAACCATTTCAACTCATATCTGAAAACGAGCTCATGCAGCAAACTATTATGAACGACTGGGGCAAAGCTAGCACAGCTTCCCCTGAGAAAGATGTCCCTGAACCGTCTTTTGTTCCTGGAGAATTGGCCGGGGCTGTTTCTAAGTTAGCTGGATCGCAGGAAAATGAAGATCCCGACTTCCAGCCGGTCAAGAAACGCGGGGTGTCTGCTGCTTCTACGACCGCCAAGTTCACGCCGAAGGTGAGCGCCCCTCTTGTCACGTATCTGTCATAAATTTGTGTGCCTCTGGCAAATTTTGATAATTTGTTTTGTGATTTATTTTGTCTACCTTCTTGTAACCCCATGATTTTGTGTGCCAGGGAACACTAGCCATGCCAAGCCATTCGATTGGCATATATTGTATTTACGCGTACTGGGGCAGTGAAATGGCAATGGACTCGGAAGGGGACTCCTGAGCCATTGACTTCGTACTATGGGGAGCGAAAGCCTGGGCTCGATTATAGCTGGCAGCGTATTATCGTCCACCCTTCTGGTGCGCTACGCCGCTGGGAGCGTAATAGGGGCGGCGGCTGGTTTCTGGAAGACGCCACTCTAGTGAAGGCGCCGGTAGCGCCATTCTCATTACCGCTCAGCGTTGCGTACAATCAGACGAGTGTGAAACTTGACGATGATGACTATCGTGGAATTCCATACACGGGGCGTAAGTCTGTACAATCGACGCCTACGAACAGTGACGATTCGGGTACAGGCGCTGTGACCTGGAGTAAGGAGAAGCTTGGCAGAGAGGGCGTCAGCCTCAAGCGCAGAGCGCACTACGAGTGCAGCGCGCAAGCGCACTGGGAAACCTCGCAGCAGAACCCCGAAGACTGTACGAGAACGACTGCAGCATGAGGCAGAGGTTACGAGGTTGGGAGAGGAATGACCGGGACTTCGAGCAGAGTCACTGGCGGATCGCACGCGAGCTTGGAGAGAGATGACGCACCCGGAGCACATGGCCGCGGCGGCGCTGGTAAAGGAGAATGAGAAATGGAGAGATGCATGGGTGCCAGAAGGGTGGCGCAGATACCGCCGCCGCTGGTACAGATGGCATGGGAAGGTCACCCCTGACCTGACGATAACCGAAGGAGCAGTTCAGCTATCTCTGGAGACCGAGTGCGGTACTATTCCAGGTTCTGGTGGAGATGTAGGAATTCCAGACGCCTGGTGCAGCCTATACCGGGTGCACCAATGGAACCAGTGAGAAAGGGAAGCTGCGGAGGAGGCCGCTCACCTGGCCCTACCATCGACAGCTAATGGCGATCAACCCTACCTGGACTCAGCGGAACCATCAGATGCGAATCCAGAAGCAACTCTGGATTTGACCCTATCTCCATCCAGTTCTCAGCCCGCGACTTCTGGGGACATTTCAGACCTCGAGGACTCCCAGCGGTCGCTCAACTTCACGCAGCAGTTGATGGAGCGACAGTCAGTTGGCCGCCGCCAGATCAGAGAACAACCAAAGTGTGCTGACAACGGTGACAGAAGGAGTGGAGCCGACTCCCCTGAAACCCACCCAGGAGGAAACCCACCTGGAACTGCTACTGGCCATTCAGAAACAGCAACGCCGCCGTCTGCGGCCGATTCTGGAAGGTAATAAAGCAGTGGCAGCACCAGCGAACGTCACCAACGCCCAGGCTGCACCGCGGGAAGAGGAACCCCCCTCTTTCACTCAAAATTCCGAACCAGAAGATAGCTCTGGGGAGGATGAGGAGGAGGAGATTGCCCTCCAACCTCTTCGCTCTTACCCTCTGGAAAGCCGCACGCAGAGCCGCGCCAGACGACGCGCTCAAGGACAGGAGCGACGCGCTAAGGAGCGGCAGCTACAAGCAGATCGCGACCTGGAGGGTGGGTGGTACTTTGGTCCGGATCCTCTCTCTCAGCCTGCACCAACTCGCACAAGACCTATCCGGTCTAAGCAGCGCGTACCTTTGCATCACCCAGTGCGAGCAGCCATCTGTGCACATCTGCGACGCGATGGTCAAGTAATGTGGAACCAGGACAGCCAGCTGACTGCGGTTCGGGACAAAGAGGGAACGCTGCTATTGGTGTTCTGGGCCTTGCTGAAGGGACAGCGAGTGCGCGTGCTGGTGGATTCGGGTGCCTCGGATGAATTCATCTCCAGTGAGTGCGTCAAGAGATTGAACCTCACGGTTCGCGCTAATGGGACGCCGCTGAACGTTACCCTCGCGGATGGGTCAGTGCAGACCTCTGCGCAAGTCGCTTACGGCAAACTGACAGCGGAGACTTCAGAGGGGACTTACTCCGAGGTCATCAAAATGCGAGTACTTCCTCTGGGCATCAAGGTGGACATTGTACTCGGAGGAAGGTGGTTGAGACACCTCTCGCCGGTCACGCTGGACTATGATGGGTGGGGATCAGTCAAGTTTCGTCATCATGGCAAATCCGTGCGGATACGGGGATGTCCGCCGGGGCGTAGCTCCACGCGCAAAGGCGAGAGAACCGCAATGGCTCTGGAACCGATGGTAATGTTATCAGCGGCCCAAGCGACCAAGGAGATCAAAGCCTATCGGCGCAGATACGCGGGAATGGATGTGCTAACGTAGAGTTCGCCATAAACGATACGTGGAGCGATGTAACTGGCTTTACCCCGTTTGAGTTGGTTTTGGGGCACTCTCCTATGTCGCAGCTAGACCTGTTCCTGCAAGCGGCTGCGGGACAACACTCCAAGCGTAAGGGTGGAGAAGGTACCGCACACGAGATGGCTAGTAAATTCGCGGCTCAACTGGAGGACGCCCGCACTAAGCTGGAACTGGCGCAGCAACGCCAGCGACATCAGTTTGACCAGCGTCACACCGCCAAATCCTTTCAGTTTGGAGACTTGGTCTGGGTAGATGCCAAACATCTCACTGAAAATATCATGAACCGCGAATCCTTCAGGAAGGTGGGACCTCGCTGGCACGGGCCATAACCCATCACCGAGAGGTTCTTCAGTGACCAGCAGCGAGAGCTACCCGAAATTGACAGAGGCGCCCCGGTGGCTTATCGGCTCAAGTTGCCCCCTAAGTGGCGTATCCACGACGTCTTTGCGCAGCATCGCCTCAAGGAATACCGCACCGCGGATGAAGTTTTTGCGCTGCGTCGGCAAACACCTACTCCTGCCAAGGTTCTCGTGGATGGACAATCCCAGACACATGTGTCTAAGATTCTGGCTCGAAGAGTGAAACCTACGAGAGGAGGTAAGGAAGTAGAAGAATTTCTGGTTCGCTGGACTGGGTACTCTAATGCTCATGACTCCTGGAAGACTCGCGAGTCGTTGAACTACGGGGGTGAACTCGAACAGCTCACAGAGTTTGAACAACTGAGACTATCCCGAGAAGGACAAGCCCGTGAAAAAGCCTTACAGGAGGTCAGAATGCAGCGGAAGCAAAGGCGGGAACGCGCCAGAGCTTTAACCTTCTTGGACACCTCTGATGAAGGGGAACCCCCTTCTCTGGACAACTGCCTACCTTGGGAACAATACTGTCGCTCCTCTGACGCCTTTGTGACGCATCTGGCTCTTCTGGACTCTGTGGTCTCGACACGCGAGTTGCGACTACTAGTACTTTTCAGTGGTACAGGTAGTGTGGAG
Source organism: Cymbomonas tetramitiformis (assembly GCA_001247695.2). Classification (NCBI taxonomy): domain Eukaryota; kingdom Viridiplantae; phylum Chlorophyta; class Pyramimonadophyceae; order Pyramimonadales; family Pyramimonadaceae; genus Cymbomonas; species Cymbomonas tetramitiformis. The sequence continues at coordinate 10,379 of LGRX02011871.1, read as the reverse complement.
AGAAGTTTCCTGTCATGTTATCCGAAGAGTACCGTGGTCACCGTAGATCATGATCCTCGCTGGCAACCTACCTACGCTGAGAAGGTTCAGGACTGGGACTTCAAGCGTTACGCGCCTGGTTACTTTGACGTCATCTGGGCTAGCCCACCGTGCACAGAATACAGTCAGGCTAAGACCACTGGGGTGCGACAACTGCGACAGGCTGATGCCTGTGTACGCCGTACGCTCCAAATTTTCGACTTCCTCAAACCCAAGCATTGGTTTATGGAAAATCCGATGGGCAGGTTTCCCTTTGCGCTGCGATTTCGACCTGTAGTTCGCCGGTTACCTACTCCGTTGTATTGCTCTTACTGTATCGTATGGCACTAGCTACCGCAAGCCTACTTGCATCTGGACACAGTCGCCTCCTCCATTGGACCTGCGGTACTGTACGATGGATACTCCTTGTCTTCACCAACAGACTCTGGGATCACATCCGGAAACTGCTCAACTGGGGCCTCATTCTGGGCAACAAGGAGCGGGAGTCTCCGCTGCTGTATACCCTCAACACACTATTCGATGAAAATGATATTCTCATGTGAAAATGATATTGCCTTATTTACCTCATGATAGGATTAAAAAGCCGCATTTTAACAGTCAAGAACATGCAAGTGCAGGTTGTGCATTAGATTTAATGGTTTTTATGGTACAAAATTGAGGTCAAATGCACTTTTTCGAAATCTAGGAGGAGTGAAAACACAAAGAACTTTTGACTCGGAATCTATATACACGTTATACACATATTATTTACATGTTTTTTTCCGTCTTGCTTTACGCGTCCACTTCAGGTGCTACCGCTACAGCTACGCAATTATCAAAAGCTTCGTCTTCATCGGAATCATCCGATTCATTCAAGTCACCTAGGTCCTTGCGCGTGCGTTTGGATTGTTGTGCAAGCAAAGCGACGACTATCTGCGCGTATTGCTCGTTCGGTATACTCCGTTCGGGGTCATTCGCATCCACATTCCATGCCAGCACTATTTCATTCTTATCGAAAGTCTCGGTAGACGGTCGGTGCCCCGGTGGCGCTGCGAAAGCTCCTGGGTGACTCGCAAGCTGCTTGCCGAGGTGCTTCTTCTTGGTGTCGGTGTGCTTTTTGGGTTGGAAATAGCGATATAGCAGCTGTTGAGTTGACGGATAGCGCGCCTCCACCTTCACCAAGTACAACGGATCCGACCATTCGCTTCGCCTCAGTTGTACGCGGAAAGCGAACTTGTCGTTTTCAGATTCCACCGCGAGAGCCACCGCAAAGCTGCCGACTGTCATCTGGCCGTAGGTGACCTCCCACTGGGCGTTGTCCACGTACTGCTCTGCTCGCTTTTGGGCTCGACCTTGGTGTTTCCGTTTACCGTTGTACACTTCTATCGGCGCTCGATCAATTCGGCGTTGGATGCGCACGGGTATAGCGGGGACGGCGGCAGCCCCGGCAGCTTCTATCGCCAACGCGGGCGCCTCTATCAGTCGAACCAAGGTGGCATTGCGCTCGATGGCGATTTTCTCGGGATGCCGGAAGGGTATCGCGGGCGCTTGACATTCTCCACCAGCAGTTAGGTGGCGCTGTTTCTCGATGACATCCTCGCGCCAAAACTTTTCGTGCACCTCCGTGAGCTTTGTGCCCAAAATGTCCTTCAACGCCTGTAAGGTATGCTCAAGCTTTTCGATGCCTTCTTCGGTAAAAGGAATCGGCTTGATGTATCCAGGCCCCGCGACAGGGGGTGTAGAAGCAAGCTTTGGCAATGGAGTCTCGGGTAACCATTTGGGTGAAATGGAATATTGTTTGTACTGCATGCCCACTTCGCCGTGCTCGTTCTTCTTGAACTTGAAAGCCTGCTGTGCCAAAATATTGTGGCAATCGAAGACGTGACCATCAAACCAAGAGCTGAAGTCGAAGATCTTCTCGGTGTGCTCGCATATTACACCATCCGTAAAGCATTCTTGTGCGACCTCTATCATCTCGTCGAGCGTCCAAGCTTGCTTGCGTCGTAGACGCACGGAGAAGCGTGAAAACATCTGGTCAATGTTCTCGTGCGTATGTCCCACCAACAGAAAGTTGAGTTTCACCTTGCGAAAGACGTCCGTGTGCACCAGCCAAGCTGCGTATGCCAATATCAACTTGCTCTTGTTGGTGCTCACATTGCCAAGCTGTACATACAATACTTCCGGCATCGGGTATGAATTTTCCCCGTCCCCGTTGCGTCGATGCTCTTGAATGCGGAGGATATCCCGGTGCAAAACGTTGACAAGGAAGTTCGCATCGTCCTTGAAGTTGGCGTAGTTGAAATCCATGAAGCGGTCCACGTTCTCGATCATGCTCCCCATGTTGTGCACGTCAAGGAAGTCCTTAGAGTCCAGATGTTTATTAGGGATACGTCGAAAGTGTGGCAGTCGGGTGGTCCACTGCGTCATGCCATCGATGATCACCGAGGCATACTTATGCCAAGTTTTGTTCATGGCAATGCTCTTGGTCATATTCGCTTTACGACTATGTTTGTAGAACTTCTGGCGCTCCGCTCGTGCGATTGCATGATGTTTGTTGAGAGGCCCGTTGTATTGCGCTGTGCAAGATACACAAATTCGGGTCAGTGAACAAATTACATAAGGATATAAACACATCACAAAGCTATTAATGAATATTCACCTTTTGAGATTTGGTTAAGCCTTCCTTCAATAACTTGAAGGACGCGCAAACATCGCAGAGAGTGAGAAAATCGGTTCACCGATGGAATCTTGAGCCACTTGCTGCAATCTTCGTCAAATATTTTGTACCAGTAACTGAGAGAGAGCTTTTTGCTCTCCTCATTCTCACGCAAGCCCTCGATGTACTCGTCCCACAGCTCTTCGATAGTCAAACCATCCGAAAGATGAATTGGTTCTTTGTCAGGTTGGTGTTGTCCGTATTCGTCGGCGTATTTCTCGATCCATGCGACGGCCGACTCGCGTTTCAGGGAAATCTTGCGGTTGTCCTCCTCGTACGTCAATCCATGAACAAACGTAATACTCACGTCCTCGCGGTTGTCCTCCTCGTACGTCAATGAGGTCCCTTGGGAGACACCCCCAACACTGCACGTCTGCAGGCGGGACGGCCGTCGCGTGCTCGTCAGCACTCTCCGTCACGCCTTAAATCTGCGCAACCTACACCCTTAGTGGGAATCGAACCCACGAGTGCGAGGTTCATAGCCTAGCGCCGTACCAACTCGACCAACGTCGTGAATGTGTACTTTATGAAATTTATTTAGAAATTTATGATACAATTTTCCACATTCCTGTGATGAACAAGATCACACAATCTATCACAAGGTCCAAGAAAAATTTCGCTTTGACCAGAGGCCGTTCATTAGCTAATGAACGGTTCCCGTAGCCAAAGTGTCTCTGTGTGAGTCGCGCTTTGGCCAGAGGCCGTTCATTAGCTAATGAACGGTTCCCGTAGCCAAAGTGTCTATGTGTGAGTCGCGCTTTGGCCAGAGGCCGTTCATTAGCTAATGAACGGTTCCCGTAGCCAAAGTGTCTCTGTGTGAGTCGCGCTTTGGCCAGAGGCCGTTCATTAGCTAATGAACGGTTCCCGTAGCCAAAGTGTCTCTGTGTGAGTCGCGCTTTGGCCAGAGGCCGTTCATTAGCTAATGAACGGTTCCCGTAGCCAAAGTGTCTCTGTGTGAGTCGCGCTTTGGCCAGAGGCCGTTCATTAGCTAATGAACGGTTCCCGTAGCCAAAGTGTCTATGTGTGAGTCGCGCTTTGGCCAGAGGCCGTTCATTAGCTAATGAACGGTTCCCGTAGCCAAAGTGTCTCTGTGTGAGTCGCGCTTTGGCCAGAGGCCGTTCATTAGCTAATGAACGGTTCCCGTAGCCAAAGTGTCTCTGTGTGAGTCGCGCTTTGGCCAGAGGCCGTTCATTAGCTAATGAACGAGTTCAAAAATAAACATACCTGCTTCTTGGCCAAAAAGTATTTGAAGTCGAATTTGTCCTCAGATCGAAGCTGTTTTTTAGCAAGTCTTTCACGAAGTATTCCTTCCTATCTTTTTGCGACATGCTGAAAATATTTTCGCGAAAAGACTTAATATCTGCCGATGAGAAAGATAGACAGCAGTGCGACTTGCAATTGCACTTAATAGTTTCTGCCATTGATATACTGTCAGCCTGCAAACGTCGCTGCTTGATACTAATTACGCCTGTATATTTCTGTTTGCGTATGTCGGATTCGTACGGTTTGCGCACAACAATCTGCTTGTTTACTTCACCATTTAAACACCGAAGAGGGTCTTCATTACTCAAGTCCAAACCTGTCTCTGAAAATTCTGTATCAAGTCTGCTTTTTATCTCTTGTAAGTCAAATTCGCGCAAAGCGCGTGTCCCGGAAACGCGTGAAGAATTAGAGCTAACTTCCGATCTACACGTCAAAGGCGCGTTCCAAAGGACCAATTGCGTATTTGCGCTCGGGGCTGTGCTTGGAATTGGCTCATGATCAAAAAAGTCAGCCCCTATTTCCATAGAATCTTCAATAACTATTCCCGGGCACGGTTTGCAGATAATCTCGCAACCTTCATCAAAAGGAATAGAAAACACATTTTCGTCAAAATTAGCCGTCATTAGCTTATGAAGCCGTTTATTACGTTCTGAAAATGATATGGACTTGCGAGTCAACGGAGCATTTCTATCTTTCTGGATCGATCGATTCTCGATTTCAGCGCAAATGACACCAGGATATCTTCAAATCATATCCTTGATCTGAACATACCGAATCAGGAAGCGACAGCGAATGTCATTTCTGACGAAAATTGGCATCATCAAAATTTGACATGTCATTTTTAGCCGACAGAAACGTCCTACAATATTTTGCTAAAGTTACATCACTTTTCCAAAGTTCCTTCACACACACCCCTTTCACAGTTGACAGCCAATTTCTCTCATTTCAGTATGGCGACAGCAGAAACATTTCAAGTACTGAGGGAAAATCGTATTTTCCAGTTGTATCTTGGCAACAAGTGGAGCATTGTTAGAACGCTAGAAACCGACAATCCTGCAGACACCTTGCGAATAATAATCCACTCAGATGACCCAAACGAGCAGGCTGACGAAATAATTTATAATTTTCCCCAATACATCTCTACGACTGTAGAAGAAGGTACCCTTCTTCCGGAAAGACGCGTTGCGTATAGTATAATTGAAAGCCAGACTCCAATTTTGTATTTCGTCGCTCTTAGGAACAACAAGCACACTGTGATCGAACTGGACAGCGCAAACTTTGAGGAAGACCTGAGCTGTCTTAGGCACACGAATCGGCTTTCGGCTTATCAAAATTTGAAATATAGGGCAGAAAAAGAAGGGAAAAGCAAGGAATTCTTTCTAGCGAGCTATGTAAACACGGCGTGGAAATCGTCGATTACAGCTCCTTTCTGGCAAAGCAAGAGGCCAGCGCCAGTGCCTGATGACCTCGGCCTTGGTGGTGAAATACCTGTTGTACACGCTACGGTACGTCCCTTGCGCGCCTTGAGCCTGTACCGGGACGGAAAGCGTTCATTAGCTAATGAACGCTTTCCGCCTCGAAACGCGCGCCTTGAGCCTGTCCCTGGTCGGAAAGCGTTCATTAGCTAATGAACGCTTTCCGCCTCGAAACGCGCGCCTTGAGCCTGTCCCTGGGCGGAAGGCGTTCATTAGCTAATGAACGCTTTCCGCCTCGAAACGCGCGCCCTGAGCCTGTACCGGGGCGGAAGGCGTTCATTAGCTAATGAACGCTTTCGGCCTCGAAACGCGCGCCCTGCGCCTGGACCGGGGCGGAAAGCGTTCATTAGCTAATGAACGCTTTCGGCCTCGAAACGCGCGCCCTGCGCCTGGACCGGGGCGGAAAGCGTTCATTAGCTAATGAACGCTTTCGGCCTCGAAACGCGCGCCCTGCGCCTGGACCGGGGCGGAAAGCGTTCATTAGCTAATGAACGCTTTCGGCCTCGAAACGCGCGCCCTGCGCCTAGACCGGGGCGAAAAGCGTTCATTAGCTAATGAACGCTTTTCGCCTGAAAACGCGCGCCCTGAGCCCTGACCGGGGCGGAAGGCGTTCATTAGCTAATGAACAGTTTCGTCTTGTCCCAGGCTGCCAGGAGAACGGATGTGCAGCGTGCTGCCGAACGCGCCCTTCAAGGACCTGGTGGCTCCAGAGCGTATACTGGAGCGGGCGCTAATGTGGATATGTCTCAAGTGGCCACCCCATCTGAGGCAAGGAAGGCAGCCGAGGAGGCTGCACATGGGTGGCACGCTAAGCTGAAAGTGGAGCATGCAGCAAAGTTAGAATATGAGGAGAAAGCTGAGCTGTGCAAGAAAATCGAGCTGGAGCACCGGTGGCCGAATCCGATGTCGCCCGACGAGGCGGCGGAGCAAGGGAGTGTGTTTCGTCTCCCCATCAAGTGCCTGTACCACGCAAAGGGGTACGAGGCCTGCCGGGATCAAGAGAGGGGCTGGGTGAACGAGATCAAGTCCGGCAGGAAGGAGAACCCGTGGGCCCCTTTCAATGCGGGTCTCGTTGCGATCGACGATGTCAAAACCCGTGCCGATTTCTCCCTGAAAAAAGCTCTGAAGGGAGAATACAGAGGCAAGGTTTTTGGGCACCAGCACTGTTATCAAGCCACCGACGAGTGTCACGAGGAAATCCCGTTGGAGGTAGCTTTCCAGTCCTTCGAGAGCAAGATCTACATCGGTCTCACGCCTGACATGATTCGGTTCTTAGGCGAGTTGCAGAACCAGATCGATCAGAAGCAGAAAGGCAAAGACAACACTCAGTTCATGCAAGGGCTCCGTTCGACCCTTTTCGAAAAGCATGGGGTCGTGTACACCGTTTACCGAGAAGCGTTGATCTCCGAGTTCGTCGCCAGCGTCCTCGAGGACATCGAAAAGGGTATCTCTTATGAACCTGGGCGGTACGAGGCCGGAGGGCTGGTGGAAAAAATGGCGGAATTCGAATCAGGGCATGGATTTTCACTCCCGGATCCCGAGAAATATCCCAAGGGATTCCAGTACATCGAGAAGCGGGAGACGTTTGAGCACGAGGACCCTGACAGAGGCAGACCCTGACGTACAGCTGACGGTGACGGTGCTGGAGGATGACATCAACGCTCACCTCGATCGGGTCGAAAGTTGGTACCCCGTAATGTCTCACTTGAACCAGTCGATGAAGACGCATGTGAAGCAAGTAGCGATGTCCAAGCATTCTGTGTTCGGCGAAACGCTTATCAACACATACTTCATGCACTGGACCATTTCCAATTTCCGGCCGCAGACGTGGGATCTCTGCGTTGGCATCATGGAGACTTACAGAAAGTTTGACCTGAAGGGCATGAAAAACCCTTTAGCTTCGAAGACCAAAAAGCGCAAGGCCTCATCTTCGCCCGCTAAGGGACCCGCCAAGAAAGCTGGCAAAAAGGCCACCTCCAACCGACAGGTAAATTACTTTTTACTTCTGCTTCAAACAGCGTTCTCCCTGGTAGCATAATGATTTATGAATAGAAAAGTGCAAAATGGGGAATAGAAATTTCGATCTGTTTTTGGGGAATAGGTTTGTGACACATGCATATGCGTCTAATATCACCGTTTGAATTTCCCCCCCCCACCCATCTGTTCACTTTGGTTTTGCAAACATGAGGAAGCCTCCGAAAAAGTACACTAGGGCGTGCCTTTCTTGCGATAAAGGCGGGCGTCGTTGTACTAGACATGCCACGCGTGTTCACCGCACACAGGAACACCCTTTCTTCCACTTAATCGCCTTAAACGGCACAGGGCTTGATACCTATGTCGAGAATTGTGGCTTTCGATTCAAGCATACAGAGTCGGTAAAGGTATGGGAAAGTCAAGATAGGGACCGTACCCCTATTTGGGACTTTCAAAACGATTATGTGTATATAGAACACACGGAGGGTATGCCTTGGGGCAAGCTTGTTCCAAGTCGAGGGAACTTCAACTACCTACCTTGCCAAAGGCACTTGCTTACGGGCTCGTTTCCTCCATTTCATTACAATAACGTCGTCGCTAACTGGCAAATCCAAGACATAATGCAACCGTTCCTAAACGTGCTTATGTCCAAGCGTGCGTTCAACGGGAACGGGAACTCAACGGGAAAGCCGTTCCAGTTGGTCTTGTAGGTGTCGTCCCGAGAGCGGTGGTCGCTAGTGGACAACACTTGAAGTAGTTCCCAAGTGGTGTAGATCACGGTCCAGCGTTTTCGTTTTTGTTGAAGTTGGTAGTCCTCAACAAGTTGCTGGTAGTTGCGTAAAAGCGCCCGAAGGTTTAGCTTGCCCTTGTAGAATTGCGACTTTTTGGTACTCCACCCGTGACATGCCAAAAGATTGGACGCGAGCTCCAGGAAGTGGGAACAACCGTCTGACGCCAAGAGTTTTTCAAATTCTTGCTGTAGGCGCCGTTCACAAACGGCTGGGTCCTCCCTCCACTTGTCATGCCGCCAAGCTACCATGATTTCCAAGCAAGAAGTTGCTTGGAAAATCAAGGGAGGTAAGTTGTTGCGTGAGTTATCCTTGTACGCAGGAACAACGGCGTAGCTTCCGTCTTGAAGAAGAACTTGGCCGTCAAACATGCACAACACCCCGGGGGTGTCGAGGTCCGTGATGGGGATGGCGAACAAGTTAGCTGTCACGCACTCGTGCATATAGTTACCGTAGGTTTTAATATCTTCAGTTTCCCAAATTCTGAACTTATTGTTGTAGGCATAATTGCAGATTGTTTTGCAAGACGGTACTGTCGGGTGGCTGAGGTCGTCCTTCATTTCTAGGAACACCGACTTTGGCCCCTTGCCCATCTTCAAGTGCGTGTCCAAATAGGTTTTTACTCGAGGGTTCATGCCTTTGTTGAAGAATCCCGCGTGGTCGTGTTCTCCACTCTGGAACAAGTCACAACAGTCGTCCGAGGTTTGCATGATTTTGAAAAACGCTTGACAACCGCTGGACTTGTACAACGAGCACTTAAACTTGTGTGTACTATTGCCCGTTTTCCTAGCTATGTGAGGTTTGTCCGCCTTGGAGAAGCCTTCAGAACACACCGCTGTAATCTTTTGGATACAGCTATCCCAAGATGAAGCACTTAGCAAGGCCACCCACTCTTTACGCTCGTGCGTCCGTGTCCGCTTGCGCGTAAGGAGTTCATCAATTTCATTCTCGGGATCGGAATCCTCATAAACTTCTCGTCCATCCTTCCCGGGGCTAGTGAACTGCAAATTTTCCTCCTCCTGGTCCTCCATGGCTGTGAAGTGTTGGGGAGTGTGCTAGTCAAACTGCTTGTATTTTTTTTTGGCGCTCGATTGAATTAAGCATGGTTACATGTGACATATAATCTATTCCCCCAAAACAGATCGAAATTTCTATTCCCCATTTTGCACTTATCTATTCCTCGATAACCTTTTTTCCGTTCTCCCTCCCAAAGCATCCTTTTCTATATTTTAAGACATGCTAAAAATGTTTTTTTTACTTACAGATGGCCCCCCGCAGCTTGCACGAACGTCTAGGGGGTTTTGTGTACCCCCTAAGAAATGCAAATTTTGTAGAGCGCCCTGCGCCAGAGCGCGCCGCGCCAGAGGGCAAGAGCGCCAGAGCGCCGAAGCAATGTACCCCCTAAGAAATGCACAATTTGTTCGCCAAGCCATCACCATTCGCCTCGACATCAACGTCAACATCAACACAAGTCGAAATGTGCTTGAAATGCGACATAATGCGACCGAATTAATGCTGACCCTAAAATTTAAACTTGTCATATTATGGTGCTCAATGAATACGCGGAACATTAGTATCCGTCTCACTCTCAATTCTACTTATGGCATTACCGCATACGACTCCTCCTCGCTAGATAGCGCTATCATGCCCCGTGGGTTTTGAATTAATTTAAGGTTCATCCACATTTATGCACACACACACACACACACACGGCACATACACACACATATATTAATGTATACAAATCACCATTCCATATATGTGTGACCTACTTGAGTTGTAAGCACAGATTATAGTGATATATATATACCATACGATATAGGAACCATACAGTACCGAGGCCAGCTGCCCCCACCCCCTGCAGTTGTGCGCATGCCTATCATCCCCCGTGCGTACACAATGAAAGCCGTGCAGGCTTTGCCCGTGCAGTGCCCTCGCAGGTGTGTGATGGCTGCCCTTGAATAGTTCCTAAAACGCGAGAACCCCGCAAGTTCGCGCGATATAGGAACCATCCGAGGCCAGCTGCCCCACCCCCTGCAGTTGTGCACATGCCTATCATTACACGCACACAAGGAAAGCCGTGCAGGCTTTGCCCGTGCAGTGCCCTCGCAGGTGTGTGATGGCTGCCCTTGAATAGTTCCTAAG
>LGRX02011870.1:0-17877 GCA_001247695.2 Cymbomonas tetramitiformis | reverse complement strand
GCCCCTTCCTGCTTGTCCGCACTAACGGAGGACCGAGCCACTGCGCGGTGGACAGTGCCTGCCTCTTCCTGCTTGTCCGCACTAACGGAGGACCGAGCCACTGCGCGGTGGACAGTGCCTGCCCCTTCCTGCTTGTCCGCACTAACGGAGGACCGAGCCGCTGCGCAGTGGACAGTGCCTGCCCCTTCCCCTGCTGCTCAGCACTAACGGAGGACCGAGCCGCTGCGCGGTGGACAGTGCCTGCCCCTTCCCGCTTGTCCGCACTAACGGAGGACCGAGCCACTGCGCGGTGGACAGTGCCTGCCCCTTCCTGCTTGTCCGCACTAACGGAGGACCGAGCCGCTGCGCGGTGGACAGTGCCTGCCCCTTCCTGCTTGTCCGCACTCCGAAATCGCTCCGAGGGCTGTGCTGCCGTATTGCCCTTCACTCTGGCCAATAGTGTAACGTCAGGGGCGATGCGTTGCGTGGGATAATCTGTGTATGGGGTGCTCGCATAAGCATCGGCTATTTGCAAATGTGATGCATCTCACTCAATCTCTATCTGAATGTCTCTTGCAAGTCCGCGTCTTGGGGTTGCGTGCCGTGACTGCGACCGGGAGGAGATGCTGATGCGCAGGTGCCGGGAGATGCTGAAAAATAGCCCAACGGCGATGCGGTTGATCAAGGCCGCCATGAACGCTGCAGAAGATGGCCATGCCGGTCTGCAGGTCCGTGCCGTCAACGCACTCGTGTCGGGTCTTGTGTGCGGGTGTCGAGTGTATAAAATATGGAGGTTGTGGTTGAGAGGTGGCAAGAAGAACCGTGTCCCCGTGTGCGGCATTGCATCAGCTTGCCTGTGATAATAAGTGGTCAGGACGGCGATGACTGGCTGGTGAACTACTGGCTGCCGGCAGAACTCGGGGCCACCGTGGATACCCGACCCCAGGTGGAGGCAGCACAGAGCAGACAGGCGTACTGTAGATTTGTGCGCAGACAGTGACCCAGCCGCCTCGGGGCGTGTTGGAAAGAAAGCTGTCATTCTCAGCAGGTTGTGCGTGAGAAGACGAGGCATTGGAGCAATTAGGGGGGCGCAGTGGCAAATCTCAACAGGGACTTGGTGGTCGGGCGGTGGCCTTTGGCTGGACGGCTTCAGTGCGCAGGGTGACTTCAGGGGCAGTCACAGAAATACAGCCACCCGGGTGGCTTATTGAGGCTTAAGGGGTCTTCACGAGAGAGCTCCAGGGAATCCGGATGCGGAGTCCCGTTGTGTGTGCAGAATCCATTGGCGGTGCAAAGCAAAGTGCAACTGGCTTTGGTTTCTGTGGCGTTCCGGTTGTAAGATATCGGTTGTGTAAGAATAAGCACACGCACTCAATTACTCACTCACATACGCGGCATTGGTTTCGGCCCGCGCGCCATTCTGTCATCCAAGCTGTGCGAGTGGCGCTATGTCACAGCCATGCTTCTTGCACTCACTGGAGTGTTGGTGAGCTGGACACTGGCGCGTCGGAGAGAGAGCCTGAGAAACGGCTGCTACATCCGAGGAAGCATCGCCTTATGGAATTCGGTGTGTGAAATAACCTAACATGCATGCATTATCTATGGAGTTTCCTTGAGCAATGCTAATTTACCTCGTGGTATTCCTGCCATAATGCCGAACGTGGGCGGCGTGCAGTCCCACTCACGGGTGATGCGATGCTTCTCAGGAGATGGGAGGAAATGCAACTCTTTTGTTTTATAATTCCGCTGAGGGCACAGAAGGTCGCACGGCATACATGGAAAAGCGGGCACCGGACTGGAGCCGCTTCAAGCGTTTGCCATAAGCAGCCACCCTACTAAGGAGTGTGCATGATCTTCTTGGTAGGCATCGTGATCATGAATGGGGATATTCAGGGCCCATATGGGTCGTTAGACGCAGGTTGTCCATCATGTCTGCTAGTGTGCTAAGCGTTCATTTGAATGTAATATGCTGCATCATTTCAGCGGCAATCTTGTACTAAAATAAAAACGACATGTGCACGTGTTGTAATATGACTACAATTGTAGCATCTATGGCATATGTGTATAATCTGCAGCCTACCTTTGACGAATTCTATCCTGGAATGCGGTATATTTACCATTGCATAGATTGACCCTTGCGGTATCATCAGTACAAAGAATGGCATGCACAGAGCGGTCGCATGGCGCACTGACTTGTTTATGAAGAGCATAGCTGGTAAGTCATCTATGGTTGCACCATGATGCATAATATTCCGCCCTCCCTTGAGAAAAACTGCCTTCGAATGCGCGCTAATGCGTTCAAGATATATGATTCACGATGCTGCAGGCAACATTGAAAACAACAGGAAAAGTAAAGTGACAACTATGATAATGGCGTAGGTGACCCGACGAAGAAGTGTGTGCTCGAGCCTCAACACGAATATCATTTCGCATCCTGGATCTGTACTTGAATTTGGTTGAATACTACAAAAGCAGGAGCATCGATGAGTGCGATTTGTTTTCTCAAGTCTCTAGCTGTATCAAGATGTGATAAGCACATGGTGACGAGTCTATGTGGTATACTCCATCATCGAGTATCGGCAGATACGATGTGGACAAGCTATATAACTGTGCCTTGCAACAAATGAGCGGCATGGCGAGATATATCGTTGTATATATCGGTCATACAAATTTTAGTTTCATATAGAGATATGCGATGGCATGTCGATATAATCTCGTAAATTGGCAGCACTTGGCAATGCCGTCGTTTCGACGTCGGTATCGAAGTAAGCAGTGTGTCCAGGCTTAGAGTTGTATACATCAGTGTGCAAATAATATGCAAGACGTGCAATTACGATGATGCAATATATATATATTATACAGCCGGATTCAATACACAACAATGTGTATTCTAACACTGCACACACTGAAATTGGATAGCAATAATTGCATTTGTAAAGATGGTCCGCAACTTACCCCCCCCACGCACAACAGTTTATTGAAAATATACACAGAGCCAACACATGGCACCTAACACCGAGAGGGGTGGTAAAATGACCATCTAGGAATTCCCCCAACGGCTAGTTTTCCGTTGACTTTTGCCTTTGACCGCCATTTACACACGATTTAATCACTTTACGAAAATTCTTTAACATGCAAATCTTAAAGCTTCGACGGGTTAAAACGCTTACATGAAATGCTGATAAAAAATTGCCGTTGTGTTGACGGATTTTGCTAATTTTAGTTTTGAGTGGCCAACGGCTATATTTTTCACAAAATCGCAAATATGTGCAGTCAGAAGCCGCACATGAAAATTCCGCAACATGCAAAAGTTGCAACACAGTCATTCCCATATGAAATCGTATTTGATTCATAGAAATGGCATTATGCGACGATATATCCTAGATGGTCATTTGTCCCCTCCCACAGGTGCCATTTGAAACTGCTGTATACACAAAATGTTGTAGCAGCAATATGCACGCTCAGGAATTAGGCATTTGGACAAACCAAGGACGATCTCGCTGCGCGTGGTCTCGACAGATGTGGGCTGCTAGACCTCTGTGCGTATCCCTAGTCTATATATTCACATTATATCACTAACATCGTTGGTCTCGGCATTCACAGCATCGATATTATGCCAGAATCAGCATTTGACTACTCGCCAGGTGTGGCCATGTCGAGAGCACACATTACCGTAATGTCCAGGTGACCAACCATATATTGGCTTTTGACCACTCCAAGACATTTGATGTTTTGCATGTGACGGTGGTTCTGTGGGGCACTACCGCCCCCCCTGCCGCCCTGGATGTGCGAGTACAAGCAAATGTAATGATACTTTGGTCCATCGACTGCTGCAGATGAATCGTCATAGACTTTAAACTCAAACTTGGAGCACTAGGCCCTTTTTCACTTATATAGTCTTATATTAATGAAATTTTCTATATTCTACTGATCTACAGCTTGGATCAGGACCACCAATGCAACTAAATATTTGCATTGGATCGGCGCAACACAGAATTCCGTTTTGGGGGGGATTAGATGTGGTGATACTGCTTGTTGGTGTATCACGGGACGGCGCCACATTACAAGCGTCCGGTCATGAACTATTGGCTCACCTACCACCGTTCTTCTAAGGAGCATATTGAATATGCCAATACTATTGTGGAACAGGCCACCTTAAAAATCAATGTCACCATCCGCTTCAATCATATCAAATCCCGCCCACAAGGAAGGTTCATCCATGTAAGTGGAGGCCCTTGATTTCCTTTGGTGCGCCGGAGTGAAATCCCCATAATCGTCAAAGTTACTGAGGTCAAATCCATCTATACATTCACATCCAAAAACATGCCCTCAGACACCTACTTTCGAGCAAGCTTGCTTACGGCAGCGTTCGGCATCCCGAAACGTATTCCTCGTATCATCAATGCTGAGAGCTCAGAGGAGTCAATGTTTTTTGGAACTACATCACAGCTCTACTGAACCAGTTCGAGGTGCAACAAGTGCGAGGACCCGAACAGGCCGCGCAATGGAAACGGCCCTAACGCAATGTTCGCCAATCCATGATAGGGACAAAGTAAACAAGCGTAATGTTCCGGTCGCACTTTCAGGAAATGACAAGTGTGTATTTATGGCAGCACGTGGGGCATTCCAGCACTCACCGCTTGCCATAAAATATGTTCATAAGAAAGTGCATGGACAGCAACGGGAATGACAGAACACGTCAGAACACGCAGATGCATTCAGTGACACCCAGAGCTCTATTAGGCCAAGGCGACAATCTCACCTTTAATTTCGGGTACGAAGGGGGGTTCGATTTTGCGTCGCTGCATTTCTTCCCAGTCGATATCAATGAAAAATGAGTGATTCTTAATTTCATTCATACCTCCACGCCTGCTCCACACAGTTACACAATCCGCACAGTCAGCACCAACCACACGCCTGCTCCACACAGTTACACAATCCGCACAGTCAGCACCAACCACACGCCTGCTCCACACAGTTACACAATCCGCACAGTCAGCACCAATCACACGCCTGCTCCACACAGTTACACAATCCGCACAGTCAGCACCAATCACACGCCTGCTCCACACAGTTACACACAATCGCACAGTCAGCACCAATCACACGCCTGCTCACACAGTTACACAATCCGCACGGTCAGCACCAATCACACGCCTGCTCCACACAGTTACACAATCCGCACAGTCAGCACCAATCACCTGCTCACACAGTTGCACAATCCGCACGGTCAGCACCAATCACACGCCTGCTCCACACAGTTACACAATCCGCACGGTCAGCACCAATCACACGCCTGCTCCACACAGTTACACAATCCGCACAGTCAGCACCAATCTTGGGCACCTGTCTCGACTCCATCGAGCTCCATCTCTGCGACTTCAAATAGAGTACAGGCTCATTGGTCCGGTGCTGATACTGGGAGATAGGGGGGTGGCAGGAATCACCCGAGCCTCTTCTTGGGGTTGGGTTGGAGAAGTGCCCCGACGAGGTGCTTTGTACTGTCCGTCATAAAGTTTGGGACGTCATATTTGCCCGACAATATTTTCTGAATTTGCCCAGGTCCCACAGCCTCACGGGCAAAAGTCACGTTGCCAGAAGCCGAGCACCATGTCACCGTGTCCCCAGGTGGGAGAGTGAATGGCGCCCTTTCTCACCAAGCCGCATCGCACAATGTGGCTGCAGCCCAGCGTCAGTCATCTCGCCTTCTACCCAAAATGCATTCCTCGTACAATTCAAAACGATGGAAATGAAGTATACTTGTGCGCGGTAAGGTCACTTAAAACAAAGAACCGGCTCTGAATTTCGATGCGAAAATGTCGAAGGAATGCATTACACTAAATTATCAAAACATGTTAGCACAATTAATGAAGTTTAGTGGCGAAATGCTGTCATCAACTTTAGGCACAATTTTGCTGAATACCCGTTTCAGAAAAACGAGGAACTTCTAACGCAGATTTTTGGGCACTGTTTGTTGTTTTCAGCAAAATTAAGTCAGTGAGTAAGTAAGTAAAGCTCTTCCATTGTGAAACAGCTTTGTAGCCCACATATATCCGCTCAGCCGCGTTGTTCCGGTCATGCTTTATTCTCACCTTAAACAGGTCGCGCTGATTCTGACCTGCCTTGATCTTGAAAGGCGCATGCCCCACAAGCATTTCGTAAATGAAAATCCCGAGGCCCCAATGGTCCACCCCCTGGAAGCGCCCCCCGAGCCATAGGGTTCTCACAGATCCACCCCCCAAATCCTTGGCTGGGTCAAAGGCCCTGTGGCTCACCTCATGAGGCGCTGGCTACGAAAAGCGTGCAGTGCTCTCTGCCAACCCTCCCTCTGAGAACCCTCACACGAGCACCACGCTGACGTGGCAAAAGCGTGCAGTGCTCTCTGCCAACCCTCCCTCTGAGAACCCTCACACGAGCACCACGCTGACGTGGCAAAAGCGTGCAGTGCTCTCTGCCAACCCTCCCTCTGAGAACCCTCACACGAGCACCACGCTGACGTGGCAAAAGCGTGGTAGACAGCAGCCTGGCGCGCCGCACTTCCGCTCACTCGCACTTCCCCTGCGGGCGCGAGTGGCGTATAATTGCGCTCACCTTATCGTGGCCTTGCAGCAGAATAGTTTCCGGTGCCTGAGCCCGCCCCCCGCCCCCCCGCCCCCCGGTGGTGTGAGGAACGAAGTGTTGCCAGACCTGCATGGACGACAACAGAGAGCAAAGCGAGCCGCACAGCAAAGGAGGGCGCAGCGCTACCATCCAAGGCGAAAGGTGCGCGAGGGTCCAAGCGCCGTGCCACAGGCCATAAGACTCCAGGCCAGAGGGCAGAAGCCGCACGTGCCAGGCGGGATTTCAGAGCTTTCTGTGCCGGTAGATGATCAGCAGTTTCTGGACCGTCACATCGGGAGCAGAGGTGCCCGATCGAGGTCTTGTTGCTTTTACACTCTAAGTACTTCAGGGTTCCCTCCATAAAATCCGCAGCGGCGACTGTGGTGGCGCAGCGGACTGCGCTGCTCAGCGCGATGACACAACGGATGACGGACCTCGGCGCGCGGGTTGTGGCAGCTGAGGCGGCCAGTGCAAAGGCCGGCGCCCAACACCCGGACTCGGCTCAGAGCGGAGACGCGGAGCTGGAAGCACTGCGCAAAGTACTGCAAGTGCCTCATATCGCTGCAAACCCTTTTCCCCAGTGACCCGCGACACCCGAAACGGACATGTCCCAGACGCACAACCTAGGCAACGACACGACCTGTGTCACCCTCTCCGAGCGCA
Organism: Cymbomonas tetramitiformis; assembly: GCA_001247695.2. NCBI lineage: Eukaryota > Viridiplantae > Chlorophyta > Pyramimonadophyceae > Pyramimonadales > Pyramimonadaceae > Cymbomonas > Cymbomonas tetramitiformis. The sequence goes on along the minus strand of LGRX02011870.1, from coordinate 10,635 downwards.
CAAACGTGTCGATGCGCTACGAACAGGTGGTTCTGAAGCCGGCGCTGTGTTCTTCGCACGGCGCAGCAGCGTACTCGGAAAGCACGTTGGGCTGGGTGGAGGCGCCCTGTCTGGTGCAGGTGCCGAAAGCATGGTAGAAAGGCAGTCGGGTGCAGGTGCCGGTGCAGGTGTATATATCGGAGGCGCTCTGGCTTGTGGGCAACGCGCCAGCTCGAGATGAGGATACACCCTACACGCTATCACCCCACAAATGGAATACCATGTTGCATGTCAGGGAAAGGCACAGAGACGCAACCGGCGTGTTGGTGAGGAAGGCGCGGTGGGGCACACCTGGTAGTCCGGGGTGCCGCACACGGTGAAGGTGCGGCTGTTCAATATCCGCTTGGCCAGGCCGAAGTCCACCAGCTTGATGTAGCCGGTGCGGTCGATCATCAGATTCTCCGGCTTCATGTCGCGGTACACGATGCCCTGCCAGCATGCGGGCGGCCCCCCGGACGGGTCTCGGACGCTTTGGCCGGGGAGGCGCACGCAGCGTGGACTCGCTATGCAACTGCGCGCTCTGCATCCAGCCGGTCACCGCATCCAACGTGCGTGGTTGGATCGTGGCCAGTCACCGCATCCAACGCGTGTGGTTGGATCGCGGCCAGTCACCGTATCCAACGTGGGTGGTTGGATCGCGGCCAGTCACCGCATCCAACGCGTGCGGTCGGATCGCGGCCGGTCACCGCATCCAACGCGTGTGGTCGGATCGCGGCCGGTCACCGCATCCAACGTGGGTGGTTGGATCGCGGCCAGTCACCGCATCCAACGCGTGTGGTCGGATCGCGGCCAGTCACCGCATCCAACGTGGGTGGTTGGATCGCGGCCGGTCACCGCATCCAACGCGTGTGGTTGGATCGTGCATCCCAAGCACCGACAAGGCGCTCACGTGGCGGAAACAATCGCAAGAGCACCGCGGCGGCTCGGAGCTCTGCCAGGCACCGACCTTGCTGTGCAAGTGCTCCAATGCCAGCACCACGTTGGCGGCGTAGAAGACGGCCATGGGCAGGGCAAAGCGCCGCTTCTTTGAGAGCAACCGGAACAGCTCCCCACCTGCACCCCGGGCCTCCAACTCCACCACACTCTGGTCACGCCATCCACCTGCCGGTCCTCATCAACACCCGTCTTCGCGTCCCCTCTGTTGGCGGGAATACGAGGTAGCGCGGACTCCCCGCTGGGCTTCACCTGGCGCGAGCGCTTCGAGCGCTCTGAAGCGCTGGATTCCGGTGTGGGCCCTGCGGGGAGTCCCGCACTTCTGTACATGTGGCAAGGCGAGTGGATGTGAGAAGCATTCAGGAACTTTACAGCTGCACTCAATGACAGATGAAAGCTGCCAGAGCAGGGCAAGGCCGTGACAAGATATCACCTACGCACACACTGAATGGCATGCGATCAGCCGACAAAAGCCAGCCCACCATCATCCCAGTGGATGTGAGAAGCAAATCAGGAGCAGGGCGGGGCCGTGACAAGATACCACCAACTCATACATATTCCCAACCCAGATGCAAAGCGGCATGGAAAGATGATACGATGTGACCAATCATCGCCCAACAATTGTTGGTCCCGGGGTAACGGAGTTCCAGGTGCAGGCAGTGAAGTCGCAGAGGCACTCGGGTGGCCCAGCGAGGCTTAGGGGTTCCCTTTCTCAACTAGCGAAATGCAGAAAATCCAGAGAAGTGTCCCGAAGTGTGTGCTGAATCCTTTGATCCCTGGCATGGGCACATAGTGCAGCCAGTCTTCTGTGGCTACGGGGTGCCAAAGGAGTCGGTCCAAGGATGAGTACACACATAGGTGGTCCTGCGCGTAGGCTTGGTGGTGGACATATGGCTCGCGCAGCTCGGGGGGCAGGGATGAACCGTCTTCAGGCACAAGGCAGCAGTGCGCCGGCGGTGCAGATGCAGAGAGGCTCAGGTGGCTCAGTGAGGGTTAGGGGGTCCCATTCTTCACCAGTGAGCTCCGGAGAATCCGGATAAGTGTCCCGAAGTGTGTGCTGAATCCTTTGATCCCCGGCGTGGGTACATAGTGCAGCCGGTCTTCTGTGGCTCCGGGGTGCCAAAGGAGTCGGTCCAAGGGTGAGTACAAACACACAGGGGGGACTGTTGCGAGTCGCCAACTTGGTACTTGGTGAGTGAAGGCGCCTCCCCCCTCGTTACCTTGCACGAACTCGAGCAGAAAGAACACCTTCTGCTCATTCTGGAAGCAGCGCTTCATGCGGCAGCAGCTCCAGTGGTCCGCCAGCTCGCACACGATGCGCTCATTCTGCACGTGCTGCTGCTGCTGCGCCTCCACGATGTTCGCCTTCGGCACCGCCTTGAGCGCGTACACCTCCTGGGTATACTTGTGCACCGCCTGACGCACGTGCCCGTACATCCCGGTGCCGAGGATGCACCCAAATCTCAGGTCCTTGAAACGGAGTGCCAGCTCCACCTCTCGCTTCTCAAACTCCTGCTCCCCTCTCGCCCCATCCACTCCCCCCATCACCCTCCCTTCCCCAGAAAACATGGCAGCGGCGCAGGGCGCGCTCTCGCGGCGTGTCAAAGTGGCCCTCACTCTCGAGCTCGCAGCCGAGCGGTCGGACACACCGTGGGCATTGCCCAGCTGAAAATAGGTGGAAAAAGTGAAGCAGCCGGCACGCATTGCTCAAGGGCACTGGGGACGCTCTCCTCGCAAGGTGATTGGCTGCGCACGTGTCTAGGTTCACTCAAGACCCCCCCGTGCTGAGAGGGATTTATGGGCGCGGCCGAGGGGTCAGGACTCGTCGAGTGTTAAGCCAAAACTATGTACTTTGATTACACTGTCTACATTTAGAAAGAAATTGCGTTATGCGTTACACAGGCACATCCTTTTGGCGCAGCGCTGGACGAGTGGTCACCCCTCGGCGCGGCCATTGGAAGCCCAGGGCCCTGCCCGTTCGCACGATGTAAGATCGCACGGCTGGTTTGGCCGTGGCGCGGCGTGTCGCGGCCGGACTCCTGCTTGGAGCTCCCTCACTTCTCTCCCGGGCGGAGAGGGGACTCACTTGCACATGCCGCTCCATGAAGTCCTTCAGGGGTCCGAGGTGCTTCTCAAACACCTTCCGGGTGATGTAGATGCACGTCGTGTCCTCTGTCGCAATCACGCTCGCCGCCCTGCGAGTGCCCCCTCTCCCGTCGGTCATCCACGGGGGGGAGCCCTTCCCTTGGAACCGCCTCCCTAAGCCCTGCCATCATCCCTCGTGCGCTGCTCCCCGAATGCCACGTGGGAAGGGCCCTCGAGCTGGGTAACTCCTCCTGGCTCCAGAAGTATAATTCAGAGGTCCGTGCGACTGGTACACGGAAGACAGACAGCCGTCAACTTTGCGCTTGGCGCCGAGGGAGTTGTGTTGCACGCTCCATTGCATTGTGCGCGTGACAGAGGCCTTGACGACAGGGGAGTCCTGGCAAGCAGCCAGCGAATAGACTCGCGCCTGGGAGTATCCTCCGGATACTGCAGACGCTAGCTAGGTGCCACTGCGCCTTGGCTCAGCGCCCAGCAGCCACCTACACGCTGGAATCGTGGGAGAGCAGCGGCGGCGCACCGGGGCTCGTCATACAGTAGCGCCCTCTCTCCAAACTCTGACCCTTGCTTCAGCCGCAGCAGCTCCTTCTGCGCGGACCCGCACCCCTTATTGCCTCAGCCGAGACTTGGGGAATCACACAACCCCACATTCCACCCCACAGATGATTTCAGGCCTCCTCGAGCTTCGAGGGGAGCCCTGGCGAAACACCTCGCACGGCGGACACCACAGGGAAGCCCCGCGGTGATGTGGAGCTTTGAGACGGCTTGATTGGCGGCAGAGCACCTTCGTGCCGTCTGGTAGGGTTTTTGTGATGACCACCTCGCCCTTCATCACCACGAAAAATTTGTGTCCGACTTCGCCCTCCGTGATAATGGCATCGCCCCCCAGGTACTCCTCCTCCTGTGTGCGCTACGCCCCTTCGTTAGAGTTTTAGGGCAAGGAGACGGGTTGGCAGATACTGCAGCGGAAGGGCGGCGGGGCGGTCGGGTGGCAAAGCGGCACGACACCTCGAACTGACGCGCGAGCACCTTCAGGTCTTCCTCGGGCAGCGCCTGCAGCTGCTTGCATTTCTTGAGCACCTTCTCATGGGCGTTGCGCGCCAACACCGCCTGCCCCCCCGCACGTCCGCCGCCCCCAGCATGATCGGCTCACGGCGCAGGGTTGCCCTGCTGGCGGACCTCCTGCACTATGCACCATGCACCACAGCTTGGACATAGAAGTGAGGGAAACGTGACCAGCCTAAGACTCCAAAACACATGCTGTTGCGCCCGGCTCACGAGCTGCCTGTGCATCTGCCCTGGCCGCACCAGGGAAAGGTGCCCTGGTGTTGCCGGTGCGGCTACTTCCACACCTTCCGAACAGCCGTCACTCGCAGCGGCACTTTCCACACCGCGCTGAAGCATCGCCTCGCAAGCACGAGCCCACGAGAGCAATAGTGGGCAGGAAAAGATAAACCTCATTTGAGCTGCCGTGAACAGCGGTGGGCAGGAGGGGAGGGCGTGAGACACGAGGGGGGGGAGGCCGAGAGACAGGAGCGGGGTTGCACCCGCAGCGGGCCGAGGAGCTTCTCAAAGTGCTGTCTCATCAGCGTCAGGCACTCCACCTGCGCGCCGGGCGCCAGCTCAGTCCGCTACCTGATGCGATTCCGGGCGGCCCTGGAGGCACTCCCCTGAAGGGCGGATCCCAGCGGAAGCGAGAAGCATTCAGGAACAGCCGCACTCAATGACAGATGGAATCTACGCGACCCGCTTTGACTGCTCGTGCCTCCCTCGCACGAGGCGGGGCTGTGCCACGACACCACATACACACATCCTAGTCAGAACAGAAAGTGTGGGATAGCTGAGAGCTGATCCACCCCAGCTTTGCATTGCGTGTCCATCCTTGAAATATTCCATACTGGGAGCGCATCGCTGGGACCGCGCAGGCGGCTGATGGGAGCGCACCCTGTCGGTGGTGGCCACGCACGATGCGGTGCGCTCCGAGTTGTTCATCAGAGCGAGCTCCCCTGCCATCCCTCGAGCCGGCTCGCGTCATCCTTCTAAACGCGTCAAAGCCCGGAGATGGCGTCCAATGACAGCGGGGAGCGCCACCATCTTCCAATAGCGGCAGAGCGAAAAATTGCAGGGGCTGGATTTGTGGATTTGTGCAAAGAAAACATTGCGGTCGCGGCGAGGGCAGCGCGATGTCGCAGCATCCGCACGGGGCCGCCGTGAGCTGAGCAGCACCATGGGAGACACGCGCACCAAAGGACTCATAAGGGTGCGCCACGTGCATCACGCTGCACTGCTGCTCGGATTCCTGCAGCCAGCACTCCACCACCCTCCCCCACGAGCCCTCAAAGCCTTACCTCCTTGTGTGCATCTCGGTTTCTCTCGTCAGGATGCTGCACCCGCTGCGCCTTCCCCCCGCACTTCACCATCTCTTATCACCTCTACTTTCACCCCTTGACTCTCCCCTGACCACTCCGCCTTTTCGCCACATCCCTGTAAAGCTCAGAGCCCTTTCAATGTGCCAACCACTCGCGCTGTCTCGCCAGTTCCCCCCATCCAGGAAACATTTTGGTATAACGATGGGTAGGGGGCTTAGTGAGCCCCGGGAGGGTCCATTTGGGCTAGGGGGTAGGGTTAGGAGCATTTCCATACAGACATATATATATATATATACAAATATATGTGTATATATATATATATATATATACAACGTATGTATATATCAGTACATATATCAGTATATATATGCATATATACATACTGAAGTATATCATCATATATGGCATTGACCTTCACACTCGCAATGAAACCATTTACTGTCTGAAGCGGCAATTGCAAATGGCCACCGAGGGCCAATCAAAGCGTGTGCCAGAGTGTCTCGGACCGCAGCAGATTGCAGAGACCTCAAAGATGCCATGGCAGAGACCGTTGCAGCGACCTTGAGACCTGACCGCTAGAGCTCCATGGATGTGGCACTTGCCACTTATAGCAGATGATCTTGCAGATGTTTGTATCAGATATTCGTTCCGTTGTTGCGTCCACCTCGTCGAGGTGGTGTGCTGAGACTCAGCCGTACACTATACAGTAGCCGTATGACAATATATATATATAGGAGGCTCGTAATAGAGGCTCACGATTGAGGAGGCTCGTGGGGTGGAGGTGGCGATGGGGAGAACTGTGAGCGAAGTGCAAAGATCCCATGTGCAAAGATACACCGCGCACACACTCTCTCTCTGTATACTATTATGAATGAAAGCGTGAAAATTGATAGCCTTTGAAGTGGCATCAATGTAGCTCCTGAAGTCAGGCGCGTTAACAGCCAACCCCGTCCGATAGTGGTCAGTAAAAGAATCAGTCCGAGACAGAAGACGACAACAATCGTCATATACACAAACTGTTAGGCACGTTTCCTTCGGGCAATTCGTGACCGTATGCGAAGCCCAGTCGCGCGTCCATCGCTTCCGTGGAAATCGTCACGAATTGCCCGAAGGAAACGTGCCTAACATTTTGTGTATATGACGATTGTTGTCGTCTTCTGTCTCGGACTGATTCTTTCACTGACCACTATTGGACGGGGTTGGCTGTTAACGCGCCTGACGTCAGGAGCTACATTGATGCCACTTCAAAGGCTATCAATTTTCACGCTTTCTTTCATAATAATATACAGAGAGAGTGTGTGCGCAGCGTGTCTTTGCACAGGCGATCTTTGCACTTCGCTCACAGCTCTCCCCATCGCCACCTCCACCCCTTCAGGCTCCAGCTCGAACACTCGGGATTTCTGCCAAGCATGATTCGATCAAAGGTCGCGAGTGAACCCAGGGAGCGCAGAGACATATGCTCCCCAGTACACAGCGCATCGTTAGTATACGCAGTGGCCGCCCTTCTGCGCTGACCTACTTCGGACACATCGAGGCCCCACGGCCAATGGGGCGCAATCGGCACGCCGGGCCCCGTATGCGTCAGACAGCGCGGGCGCGCATCGTCACACCTTGAAGATCGTCACCTTCCCAGCCTTGAGAATGAAGAAAGTGTACCCCATCTCACCCTCCTGCCGCCCGCCCGTACCCGTCTGCGATCAGGACGCGAGCTCCACCGCGCCTGCATGCCTCGCCACGCGCCGGATGGTTCACCGGTGGCTCGTCGCCAACGCACAGCCGAAGAAAATCCGAAGTTAAGCTGCAAATTAGGCCAATTAAAGGCTCCCCACAACACTCCCCCCTTCCAACTGGGTTCCTAATCTCTGCTAAAACTTTCCAACGCCCAGCGATTGGCAGCCTGCACCTGACCCCCGTCCCCGCCGGGATCACAACACCGGATATTGCTCCCACCGGCAGTGGGCCAATGCAGTGGAGGTGGGCTAGGCGGGGTCATGTGGAGGCAGGGCCCTACTCGGCACAGAAAATCCCCCTTACTGAACGTGTTGAGGCAGAATTTGTCCACCACATTTTCCTTCTGGATCGTGGTCAGATCTGCGCCCAGCACCCGGCACCCCTCCGAGCCTCTCTTCCGACACCTCCCTCTCACACACCCCTTCAGCGGCGCTCCTTGCACAGGAGCTCGGGAAGGGGGCGCCTCAATGGGTTGCCTTCACCGCACAGCAAGGCCCATTTAGCATCAAGCTGAGCGCCCTTACGGCTTCGGCTGAGCACGCATTGCATTGCATCGTCAGATGCTCACCCCGAAGCCCGCCACTGAGGCCCGTCGCCCCGGCCCACCGGGCTTTGGCCCGAGCGGCGTGCGGGTAGCTGGAGGTGGGGGAGGCCCGGACCCTTGAGGAAGGCGCAGCGCGTCAGGGCGTTGATCTTGAGGTGGTCGTCGAGCACGAGCGTGAGCAGAGGCAGGCAGACGTCGAACTCCCTCTTGTCAATCTGCATCAACTTCACCGCCCCTACCGCGGTGGCCGTGGCAACACTGCGCCTCCGCTCCCCAACGGCAACCCACCCCCCTCTTGACCGTGGTGGGCACCCCGCACTTAATAGGCGGCCCCAGCTGCCATGCCTCCGGGCATCAGGGCATCCGCTTGGCAGGACGAGGAGCAGCACGGAAGCGCACCTCCTGCACTGCGGGTGCTGCAGCTCCCTCTCACCGAAAAACTCGTATTGCTCAACAATGAAATCGACGAAGCTCTTCTTCTGATATCTCCAGCTCTCCCAATCCGTCTCCCTCATCTCAGTCGCGCGTACAGCGTACTCGTTGTAGAGTACACTGTACAGAGTACACTGTGCTGGTTCACCCGAAGTGCTCTCTGGCTGGATGCCAGAAATTGCAGCCCGAAAGCTTTGCTCGCAGGGTCTCAACGGCGTGTGTCGGTCACAACCCGGCCTAGGGCCGTCCCATCAGCCAGCAAGGATGCCCGCCCTCGTCCGCATCGAGTGTGTAACACGCACTGAGCGGCACGAGTCACGCCAACCGAAGCCAACCAACCCTCCCAAGAGAAACGGGAAGCGGGGCCGGCAACAAGCGGGGCCGTGCTACGACATTGTAAGAAGAGCAGCGTGGATCACAGCATGGCCCTTAGGCATGCATCACCGCCGGGTATGAAACGTCATGAAGCAGCCCCCGGGTCACAGAGTAGTTTTCGTCCGTTTAAAATGGAGCCCGCGGAATGTTAGTGGTCTCCAAATGTTCCTCCGATCACCCCAAGCCTGTGGCCCTGTCTCAGACAGTGACGCTTTGAACCTTCCGAGAGTATCCTACAAGTAAGAGTCCGAACAGACACGGACTCTGCTCTTGTTCTTTCGCACCTTTCAACAGGTGCGCCACACACTCAGCCAGAGAGGCGGACTCTGGCGATGCAGGTGTCATAGCCCAAATGAAAGGGAGGGCGAGGCGGGTGTCATAGCTCCGGAATCATGCCGGGGGGCAGGGGGGCAGGGGGGCACCGATGGTGCCAAATTGATCTCCTGCTGGAACGTGTTTGACCATGAGTTATCCATACTGAGCTTCACGGTGCCTTCGCAAACGATGCTGAGGCACGTCACTGGCGCGCCTGCAGCTACAATCACTTCGCCGCCTGCGCCCCGGCCGCCCCTCCCCCGCTCAGAGCTTGCCACATGGCTGCCGGGCACGTGACGGGTCGTCATCAGGCATGGGGTCCGCTCGTACTGTGACGAGGCACCGAGGGGTCAGTCCCTGCTGCAGCCAAAACAATAACCACTTTCGAGAATTTCAGAGGAGCGATCATTGACAGCATCGTGTGATCACAGGGAATTGTTCGCTCAACTCTCCTTCAAACCAGGACGGCGGCCATGATTTGACGAGAAGAAGGGAATAATTCCCCTTGTGTGGTGGGGATGCGCTGATGTGCATCCGCGTGACAGTGACACAAGTATATGCTGCGGCCCCCACCGATCACCAATGCCACTTGCCGCGTCAAGGCGAGCGCTGCCGCACCTCTCCTAGCCGGGATCCGGCAAAAGGGGCGCCACCGAGTACGAGCACACCAGATGCTGGCAGGACAGATGCCGTGAGGGGGGTGCACGGTGGGCAAAGGAGACGCAAGTAGTCAAAGCGCCTGAGAGTCGTGGTGTTGGCGGGAGAGCGCTGCAGAGGGCTCGAGAAGAGGGGGTGCCAGGGGCCGTGGGGCGTGGGCAAAGGGGGAACTGTGGAACCATGGGCCGCGCCATGGGACGGGGGTTGCAGGGGGCGAGCCCAGGTGCAGGGAACAAGCAGAGGGGCACATGGGGGAGGGGTTGGGGTGTAAGCAGAGGGGGTACTGAAGGGAGTTGATGGGAGCTGCGGGCGCGAGCAAGGACCGTGAAATGTCCCTCGCGCACGCGCTGCGCCAGCTGGCTCAGAAGGTGGTCGGGTAGATTCTGCAGGATAGGCACTTCGCGCAGAAACCGCAATACCTGCCGGCACTCACCTCTCCCCACGCCCCCTCGCCCCCTCGCCCCCATACACGGTCACTTCCCTCTTCCGCCAGCGCACAACCCCTATGCACGGTCCGCGGCAGACGCAGTAAGCGCTGCTTCCGCGCGCCTGCTCGGGGTCACAACCAGGAGCTGCTTGAGAGCACTCCGTCAGCACACGTGGCACCTCCCTGCCGCAGCCCGACCAGGGTTGGGCGTCCGGCAACAACCCTCGGCAGCCAAGGGGTCGCGGAGAGCCCTCACCGAGGTGCCGTAGGAGTACTGCAGCAACAGCCGTGTGAACTCTGTCCTGGAGAGCGCCTGCTCCCACGCAAGCCCTCAGGCCCTCCGTCAGACACGGGGCGCTCTCACCCTCCCCCTTATGCACTCTTCCGCGCCCTCAGTTTCCGCATGAGCCCCCGCGCCAGGCAATGGACCGCAGGAGTCCTCGCAGCGCAGGGCCTTCCGGATACCCCTCTGGGAAGGTGGAGTGGGCGTGCCCATCTTCAGTTTGGCTGGGCGTGGGCCGCCTGATTCCAGACGTATATGCGCGGCCGGTGTGAGAACCTCTGAGGGACACCTGCATGTGTCATCTCATCGTGACCGCGGGGCCATACGGAGCGTGATCAGAGAACCCCCAGGACAATACCGCTCTGGAGCTTGATCAGAGACCCCCAGGACAATACCGCTCTGGAGCTTGATCAGAGACCCCCCAGGA
>LGRX02011869.1:0-22583 GCA_001247695.2 Cymbomonas tetramitiformis | reverse complement strand
TCAGCGCATCTCGTGGCGTGATCTTACCTTGGGGTGCCGAGGATAAAGAAGTTGGGGTGATCCCGTATGGCGCGCTGGATGTCGTCGACTGGTGGAACCGAGGTGCTGTCGCAATGGAAGCCACTCAGTTGTAGCCGCTCCGAAATCGCCAACATGCTCAGCACCTGCCACCTCAGCACGATTGACACCTGACACCTCAGCAATTTATTATGCCACCTCAAGTTACCCAGGTCACTGTGTATAAAGCGCATAAACTTACCCTGTGTCTGTGGAAGGGGTCTCGAGATCGTGCGTGCATGTGTCGCCGCCTACCTCGCTGTGTTCAAGGAGTGAATTTCAAGATAGTGCGTGCATGTGTCGCCGCCTACCTCGCTGTGTTCAAGGAGTAGATGTCAAGATGGTATGCACGTGCCGCCGCCTACCTCGCTGTGTTCAAGGAGTGAATGTCAAGATAGTGCATGCATGTGCCGCCCGCCTACCTCGCTGTGTTCAAGGAGCGAATGTCAAGATAGTGCGTGCATGTGCCGCCCGCCTACCTCGCCGTGCCCATCATCGGGGTCTCGAGCTGATGTATAAGTATGTTGCCAACTACCTTGCTGGGTCCATGCAGTGGGGTCGAGCTGGCGCATGCGTATGCTGCTGCCTACCTTGTTGCGTCCACAGATGGGGGTTGAGCTCAAATGGGGACACAAATTCCACCAATCACAATCAAATCTTCACACCGTCGAGGGAGCCCCGGCCTCCAATACCCATCGTCATTTCTGTATTCCGTGAAGGAGGTCCCTGCCTGTGTTTTATCTATCACTTTCTTATCTTATCCGGAGGGACCATCTCCACTCACCATCACATCCGTGCCACTCCCCTCGCTCTCCTCTGCCGCCTCGCCTTTCCATTCATGCACCGTGCATCCTGCTCACACAATGAATCATCCCAAGTCTCAGCGTTACCTGTAAACCCTAAACATGAAAATGTCAGTCTTTAACAAAAATCCCAGACCTAGGAATCAACGTATAACCCGCATATGCATCCCATCTAGAGCCGCTCCCCCCACACCAGCGCCCTCCTTCTCAGCGTCACTCCTTCTCAGTCTCAGTCCACACCCAGTTCCGTGCTCCCTCTAGCTTTTCCCCCTACCCATCTTCTCGTACCTTATTCCGTCTCCTTTTTAGGGCAGGTTTAGGGCAGCTCCACGGCGCCCCATGGAGTATTGTAGCCTTCCTTTACAAGAACAAGGTGCATCATGGGATGCGGGAGCGTAGCTGGCGAACCAATAATTGGAATCGGCTTGTGGAAGCTTTCGGAAGTGGCAGAATGGAGTGCGGATGCGGGCAACTCAAGGGTGCTGCTCCTCTGCCTCTGCACAAGATACACCACACCGAGTGCAGGGACGTGCTCGGTTCCTCGGACTGTCTTCAGTTGCTCCCAAGCCGCCTGCAACCAACCCGGTGCGGATGTGCTGGTGGTCAACGTACAACCAACCCGGTGCGGACACGCTGGTGAGTGGCATTACCGTATTGTGCAGGATGCGCTGGTGGTCAGCGTACAGCCAACCCGGTGCGGACACGCTGGTGGTCCAACGTACCTGGCTTAGCCCAGTGCGGACACGCTGGTGGTCGCGTACAGCCAACCCGGTGCGGACACGCTGGTGGTCAACGTACAGCCAACCCGGTGCGGACACGCTGGTGGTCAGCGTAGGCCAGCCGGTGCGGACACGCTGGTGGTCAACGTGCAGAAAACCCAACCCCGGTGCGGACACGCTGTGGTGGTCAACGTACAGCCAACCGGTGCGGTTTCGCTGGTGGTCAGCATTACAGAAAAGCCAACCCGGTGCGGACACGCTGGTGGTCAACGTACAACCAACCCGGTGAGTTGCGCTGGTGGTCAGCGTACACAGCCAACCGGTGCGGACGCTGGTGGTCAACGTACAACCAGCCCCTGAGGACACGCTGGTGGTCAGCATTACAGCGCCCGGCCCGGTGCGGACCGCTGGTGAGTCAGCGTACAACCAACCCGGTCCGGACACGCTGGTGGTCAGCGTACAACCAGCCCGGTGCGGACGCTGGTGGTCAACGTACGAAGCCAACCCGGTGCGGATGTGCTGGTGGTCAACGTACAACCAACCCGGTGCGGACATGCTGGTGGTCAACGTACAACCAAATCAATGCATACATGCTGATGTTGCCTGCGGTAAGAAAAGTGACAGACATTGCCGAAGATGGTGGACGAGTGGGGAGAGTAAGGTCACTCCAGAAACGGAAGGCGATCCAGACGGTCTAAACTGGATGACGGCAAGCTCACACGTGAGCGCAGGTGTCTCGCCCCCCCCTCCGCCAATTAAAAGACCATGATCAAAGAGTGGCTTTTCATGCACGGCACCTGCACCTTTTACGAGCGTTTCCTCGGGAGGCAGCGGAGTCTCACAGCATTTAAGGACCAGACTACCGAATCCATCCGAGGACGATACCTTGGCAGTGTCGACCAAACCTGCTTCTTTGTCAACTCGAACAACGACTGAGGCGAGCGAGAAGTCTGCTTCCTGAAGATACCCCCACTACATGCCACTCATCAGACAGCTAAATCGAGCGATAGGGGATATGGAAGAGTTCTCTGCCCACGCTTGACGTCACGCTGAGAGTGTGTAGTGTATGGATCGATAAGATTATGCCAGCTGGTATCAGGACGGTGGATGACGCGGAATTTGCGTTTCCTATGCTCTGCGGGCTGTGATATACCGCAGCAAGGGAAGCGGCATACTCGAGTCGAAGAGCGAATAGTGAGAGAAGGGAGGATGCGAGCGTGCTGCAAGGATGACTTATTGAAGTGCGAGTGTCTTCATACGGCGCACAGCGAAGGGTAGGTTCTGACAGAAGCACTTACCTCCTGGAAGACGCCATTGTGAAGCAGCTGGGCGCGTGCCTTGTACATACGAGTAAAACTTCATTTAGTGACAGCTGCAACCCCTTTGATGTATTGTTTGTGGACATCGGCTGCAATGCAAGAAGATACGAGTAACAAGTGATATACATAGGGAGCACGCACCTTGTCTGCACGCGGAGCGACTCCACTTAAGCTCGTTGTTTCCTGAACAAAGGCCGAATACCGCCGGTCGGCAGTGCAGCTTGCGTCAGGACATCGCAGTTTAGATGTTACTTCACAAATGACGTGAGGCGTGCTTACTTCAGGAAACAAATAGAGTTTGAACACGAAAAGAGAGGAAGCAAAAATATAACTGGTGCGCCAAAAGGCAAGCCCACTTCGAGATCCCAGTTACAGCTTGTACGAGATATTGAAAGCGACGAAACGGATCGTAGCGCAGTTCGAGGTGAATGGGCATATTCACTTTTATTTCGCGGGCCTCGTACCCTGACGTGGCGTGCACATATCGACGCAATCGGACGTGCACTTTCATAGAGGGTGCGGTGTAAGGGCAGCAGCACATTGCTCCCATACAAAGCTTTCCTGCTGCAAGTCCTAACTATGTGATCACCGAGTTCCCTGAAGAAAAGTCGGGTACACATCGTATAACGTGGCCAGCGCACACGAAAGTAGTTAGGTGTCAGCGGCGCATAATGCGATCGCCGTGTGTGCACAGGAGCTAACGCAATGGACAGTTATCGCGTGGAAAGCTTTCGAGTAGAGGCCCTCTCTTTGAAGCGGTTCCGGTTGCTTCATTCAATATGAAACACTCGACTGACCTTTATGATCAGCCCCCAACGCCACCTTACTTCAATGAGCAGCAAAGCTCGATCCCAACGGGCGGCGATGACAGATGATCGATCCGATGGACGTCGGGAAACACAAAGCAGGCAGGCGACGAGGCGACAGGCGAGGGAACGGTAACGTGTCAGTCGATCAGTAGGGCTGGGAAATAGGGGTACCTTGTATTGTGTCACCCTGCGCTGGGGCTTGGTCGATCTCAATTTTGAGATCTCCGCTAGGGTTCGACGCTGCGGCTGCGCGACCGTTCGGAAAATCGATGAAGAAAGATGCTAGATGAAGATGGGGGGAAAAGAAGAAAAAAACTTAAAAACCCCCCAAAATCATCAATCAAGATTTAGATGGATATTTCAGAAAGGGTGCAACTCGACTGCCCAAACGCCAAAGCACTCCCTCCGCTCGCCTGACACGCCTGAATTCGAACTAGCCTGTTCACTTTGAACATATAATTAATTGGTATGATGAATAAGGTTTAGTAGGGCTCTCGGGCGCTGGTGTTTTGCGTCATGTTTGCGTCGCATGTTTGAGACATGTTGATTTAGACGAGCTTGCGTTTGAGCTCGGCTGATTCAGACGAGCTTGCCGACTTCAACCTTGAGACTTACGTTTCATAAGTCGTGGATTCAAAGGTGGTTTCGCCATTTTCGCCACCCTGAATCTTCTGGACTCTAGCAGGGCGTTATGTCAGACATCACTGCGACGTGAAGAGTGTTGGAGAGTGGCGCTCTCTATCGCTGCAGATGTACCGTCCGATTAAAAGCCCTTTCAGATGAAGTGTGCTTGCGATTTTCTGTCTAATAAGTCGAGAAAAGTGACTCGAGGCGCTATATCATGAAGCGTAAAGTCACCCAGCTTGAACCGGGTATATATTGGACGAAAGCATCAACATATCAGGTCGTCGACGATCTCCGACGGTGTGAGCAATGGCAAGTTCCAGACAAATACATTCCAGTAAGAATGATTGGCCAGGGAAGTTTTGGTACCGTGATTTCCGCGGAACAACGTGAAGGTGCGAAGGGACTTGTGCGTCCCAAGAGCAGTCTGACAGTGCCCTTTTCTGCAAGTTGCTGCAAAGAGTTTCTGTATGGACGTTGATACACAAGAGTATGACGTGGATATGTGGTTTCTACTCCTCTTCAAAATCTGAGGTCTGTGCTCAGGGTGGTTGTTTTGCAGAGAAAACGTCGAACACCGTACCTGTCGCTATCAAGAAAACAGCTCTCAGCGACGTGGGCTCAGGACAGGAAGCTTGGCAACAAGGAGCGTTGCGTAATATCCGAGAGCTAAGGATATTGCGTCTGCTAGCAGGCCATCCGAATGTGGTGCACCTGAAGGGCGCTTACACAGATGGCGAGGAGCGCACCATGGCGGCAGTTTACTTTGTATTTGAGCACCTATGCAAGGACTCTGTCTTACACATTCCGGTAGGACAACACGTTGAGCCTCTTCAGCTTAAGTGCGTTGCCAGCCTCATGCAGCAACTCTTATGCGCCCTAGCTGCACTTCATTCCGTTGGAGTGCTGCACCGGTACGCTCCTCGTATCTGCTGTGTAGTTTGTGGGCCCTTTGTTTTATACGATATCGTGCTTGGCACGAGTACAACGTATGCAAACGTGGTCTAGTTAATTGTGCAAGCACGAGCTTCGTCCTTGTTTTCTGCAGGTCGGCTTCGATGCCCTATGCTGTTCGAGTGTTGAAAGGAGTGAGGTAATTTATAGGGATGGGAAACCAATATGACTTTACACGCTCAAAAGATATCCCTGCTTGAAACCAAGATTGAACTGGTATGCGTTGTTACCAATCGTGTTCTTCAGGGACGTGAAGCCGGACAACATTCTTTTTGATGAGGAGGGACGTGTTAAGTTGCTCGACTTTGGCATGGCGAGGCTTTCGTATGGCGATGGTCCTGGAAATTTCCCGGGGAAACTGAATGGTGACGTTAAGGATGACATCCAGGCGCTAAAAGTCGAGCCGCTTGGTGAAAGTGAGCAAATACAACGCACCTTGACACGCAATGTTACTACACCTTGCTACAGGGCTCCCGAGATAGTGCTAGGGAGCCAAAAATATGGGTCAGGGATTGATGTCTGGGCAGCAGGAGTTATTTTTGCCCAGCTGCTCTGCAGGTGTGTCAACTCCAACTTGAAACTCAACCTCAAATCTACTACGAGTATTGACTATGGCTATTTTTGTTTGTGATTGGAGCTCAATCAGTAGCCTGGATTTTATTCTTAGAGCCTCTAAAGCTTGTACCATACAGCCCATTCCGTAAGCCCCATAACATCGATGCTACATGTAGCACTTGACCCAATTCTCCTGTCTGTATGCATGGGTGTGTTTGATGTTGGGTGGATCCCCAACGGCCTCACACTTTTGTTTCCTTGATTTGGATGGCGTAGCTTGTCATGGCTCCGCACTCTTCCTGCATCCACTGGGATAGTTGGAATAGTGGTATGCTCGCTTCGTTTCGCGTGCCTGATGCGTTTCAGTTTTGTGTGTTGGCATTTTCTTCCAAGGGTCATAGAACCGCGTGGCAGAATCCCGTGGCTGGGTCATATGCAATGCAGCGCTGGTTGAGCTGGCCGCTAGCCCATGCAGGTTTAGTTGGATAGTCGAGAACGTTATAGGTACCTTATCACGGCCCCGTCCAGCTCATGCATGCTTCTTTCATCCACTAGGGTGGAGACAGGCTGACCTTGGTTGTACTATCCAGTATATGTGGATGTAGAATATGGTATATTTATTTCGTTCTGATCTGGTTGAGTTCGACTCATTGATGGTTTTCTTTGTGCATAACATAAGGTGCATTGCGAACGAAGAGCCGTCCAACTTTAAGCTTTCAGCACAAGAGATTTTTGGGTACAGAGAGGGCGCGTCGACAAAGGATATTCTTACATCCCAGTTTGCTCTCACAGGTAACCACTTACAGTTATGTAATATATGTGTGCACGAGCATATGTTTGCATGTTTGCAGTAATATATGTGTATTCCTATAAACGGTTTGAGCGGGAGCTCTTCAAAAATAAGTGCCATTGCTGACCATTTTCAAAAGGCATTTCAAGACTACAACGGGAGATCGCAATTTCATCTCAATTGCACTCCAAGTTTGTGTATTGTGTGCCACATGGGCATCTAATTGGTTCAGTAGCATATCAAGGTTTTCAGAAAGAGATCATTTGTGAGCAGGTTCACCTCGTCAAGAGACAATCGAAAGATGGCGCACTGAGGGTCTCCTTAAACGTCGCAGCATCCGTAAACTACTCTGCGGCGTGGAGCAGGCAAACTTGGAGAAAGATGGCAGAGCCGATATGCCATGCAGCGAGCACACGCTCCGTGAAGTTCTCCCTTCATCGTTGCGTCAAACTCTTGCCGCCGAGCTGCTTCATGAGATGTTGTGTCCTGATGCAGACCGGCGCTGCACAGCTGAGAATGCACTCCAACACAGGTTTTTTTCAGAGTATGCAACGGAAACTTCTCAATCAGTTGTTAGAGTAAATTCTGAAACCTTAAACTCATGCCAATTGCTAGAAGCTCACCCTACTTGCACAAAAGCTACTTTGAGAAGTCAATTATGGAAGGAGATCCACCTAGCGCACTAGTCTTTGTCAAACAGGAAATTTAGGAAACGCAATAGGATTAATATTGTTTCCAAATTCAAAACTGGCATTCTCAGTGTGCAGTGCATATTCCAATGTGGCAATGAACTATTTTCAACAAACTTCCATTAGTTTTTTGTGTGTAAGCTTTACCCTAAAACCCTTAGAAGAGGTCGCGGGAAGGTATAACGGGGATCTGTTTGTGACCCTAACCTCAAATAGGTTAGGTGGGACCATGTGTGATTTGAGCCCCACACGTATGAAACTCTGAATGTGGGTCGAAGGTCATGCCCAAGATTGCTGAAGTCGCTCCCCATATAGTTTAAGTAGTCCCTTTCGGCGGTAGAAGGGATGGGGGCCATTAGGGACGGAACGGGGCGGCGGGCCGGAGGATTACCATTGTCAAAATCGATTTTGGGGGCCGGTTTCCAGCATGGAGGTTAAGAAACTTGGGAAGATATACCCATACGATATATCCCGGGTGAATATATTCAACGTTGTATATGTTACACGCCAATCCCGCGGCGCGATTAATCGCGCCCCGTTCACGCCAATCTCGCCCGGCGCGATTTTATCACGCCAATCCCGCCCGGCGCGATTGGCGTGAAACTGTTTCACGCCAATCGCGCCATACCCCCTGGCGCGATTGGCGTGGGCCTTTTCAAGCAAACCCCCGCACCCAAGCCAATCGCGCCCCTTGCCTAGTGACGATAGATAGTCACTGTATTTATATATAATTACGAATAAATAAATAAAAAAGACAACCTTTGCACGTTGTGTGGCTTAATTATAATTACGAATTCAACGAGACGACCCCAACCATATTTCGACTCGCCCCCCCACCCAAAATAATTTAATTCATTCTCCCCCCTTCCTTCCCCTTTCACGATTTTCCCCCTCCCTATTTGCCCCTTCCACATCCTTCCCTTCGTCATCCGTCAGGTTTATCGGTGCACTAAGTATCCAGTACCAGGGAAATAAGGGTGAGTGGAGGGGAGGGGGATTCGTAATTATAATTAAGCCAAACAACGTGCAAAGGTTGTCTTATTTATTTATTCGTAATTATATCTATCGAACGAGTAGGCAGTTGGCGGGATGATGCATTGAATAGCGGTACAGTGCAGATATGCACCTTCGGTGCGTCATACAACACACACTGACCACAGTGACTATCTATCATCACGAGGTCAGGGGCGCGACTGGCGTGGGTGCGGGGTTTTGCTTGAAAAGGCCCACGCCAATCGCGCCGGGCGGGATTGGCGTGATAAAATCGCGCCGGGTGGGATTGGCGTGAACGGGGTGCGATTAATCGCGCCGCGGGATTGGCGTGTAACACACACACACACACACACATATATATATATCAGAACTTGGCTGACTAAGCGATAGATAAACTCGCGTGAGAAACTAGAGATAACAAAACCTAAACCCCGATCGGTCGAGCGGTCACTCGGTACGGCCTACGGACTGTACGCGGACAGTCGTCGATCACCGTCACCGGGCTCAGGACGGATACCTACGGTGCTTGTGAGCTAGGGGCCTGCAACAGGACTCCCAGTCAGAGCCACCTGCTTAGATCCTAGCACACCACGTCCGTACTTGAGGGCGGTGACAATGTACAATGAGTACCAAGTCCGGCAGGAAATGTCAAGTAGCAAGAGGCTGCAAGCTAGATCGCACTGTGTTATTCTGATACAGAGAATGTCTCCAAAGGAAAACACCGACAAGCTACATCAGCAACGTTTAGATCTAGAAAGTGTAAAAGTAAAAAGGCGTGCAGATGAAACGCGGTCTCAGCCGATTGAAGCGATGTGGGTGGTGTCAAAGATGTTGCGTGCACCAGACTGTCGGCAGATTGCTACAACACCAGATGCCAGCTAAAAGGGGCGCCGTTCGTGGGGATGTCCACACGACCAGACGCTCCTGCACCACATCCGCCAGGTGCATCGCCACCAGCTACCAGGTCACCACCGCCCGCAGCCACCGCCGGTCGGAAGTCTTACAGCACTTGCTGCCGTACCTCGGGGTGCAAAGCATCCACTCCCGAGCGAGTATAGGCAGATGTCGCCCATCCACATCACTGAGAACTCTGCGGTGACGAAATTGCTATTGTTAATGTTGCCGAAGCCGGCTGCAAACCCTGCAATGCCGACGCACAAAATGGATGCCATGCATACAAATATGAAGAAAGATGGGCCGCAGCCGAAGGGCGGAGTGCCGCAGCCAACAGCCTGGTGGGGAGGTCGGAATGCCGCGTCAGGCTCCATCTCAGAGTCTGCTGAAATCTAGAGTCCACCTTGCATGTTGACCCGTCCGGCGCAATCGAGTTAGCACGTGCAAACAAAGACGTCGTCTACAGTACACCGACAGCGAATAACTTCTTGTCCTCCAAACCCCCAGGCGCAAAATAATGCCGCGCGTGCAAGCCGCGAACATACTGTCCTGCACTCTCTGCACGCCATATAGGGCGCCCAACGCCGGGATCGGCACGAGAGCGCCTATTCAACCCCCGCTGGGTACAATCATGTCATACTGGAGGGGTAATTTTTGGTCATGCCATCTCTCGTTTCGTTTCGTTCACGTACTGAACGAACGCGTGACACTCCTCAGGGAGGAGGAATGCGAATGCAGCGTCTGCGTCTGCGTCTCACCCTCCCGCTCGTGTCGCTCGGCTGTCGCGATCTCATCTGTCGATGTCTCACGGTCAGAACCCGTCAGATCGGTCAGAGAAGAATGCGCGATGGTGACAACTTTTGGCGGCCGCGGACGAAACTCAAACAAAGTATTGATACAATTTTCACAACATTAAGGATGAGCACTGGACAACTTGTCCGAAGGGAAAGGAAAGGGAAAAGGCAGGGGAAAGGGTTTAGGCTAGCAGCAGTCACATATAGTTTAGGAGCATATGAAAAATATTTTCGTTCGGAAATATTTTTCATGTGCTCCTAAACTCGCATAGATACTGAACGCACTGACGGGGAGGGCAATTGGCAAGCATCTTTGAAACTTCCGAGTTTCAAATATGCGTTTTGTGTTTTGGGTGCGTATACCCAAACTACAAATCAGCCGAGCGCTTCTTTCTTCGTTCGTGCGGGGTATCCATATTTTCACTACATAATATTTATAAGGTGAACAATTAGCATGCATGCACACAAAGGCATCGGGTAAGCATCTTTGATACTATCGAGTCTCGAAGATGCTTTCTGGGATACCAGGGTTTCGCTTGAATGCGAACCTCTTCCAAAGACCCCAAACTGCCGAGCGCTTCCCGTTGGCGCGGGATTTCCAACGCTTAAATGTGTAATATTTACAAAATGATTACTTTGCATGCAAACGCACAAACGCATCGGGTCAGCATCTTTGAAACTGTCCGTTGCCTTCAATGGCTTTCCCTTTGGCGTCCCCTTTGATTGTACGCGAACCCAAAACCGCCGAGCCGCCATTGAGTTCTCGTGCGTTTCAACGAACAAAACTCTGCCGAAACATTCATGTGAATATCATCGACTTATCTTTCGAAGCGCAAGGCCTGGGGTGAAGTATAATTATGCGAAGTTGCCCTTTGCCTTTGCCTTTGACATGTTCAAAGGGAAAGCCATTGTATGAAGGCAACGGACAGTCTCAAAGATGCTGACCCGATGCGTTTGTGCGCTTGCATGAAAAAGAAAATGTGACTCTTCCTACTGGAAGCGTGATATTCGAAGGTGCACAGCTGTTACGCTTGCCCCTAGTCACATGCATCATCAAGGCGGCTTCTTGCTGTTCTTTAGAGCCTTCTCCTTTTCCGATTTGCTGTGTGAAATCAACATCTTGGCAGCCCATTCCACCGCGATGCTACTGATTTTCTTGAGGAGGGCTTCCGCTTCCTTCTTGTTGAAGCCGAGGTGTTGCGTGAGAGCCCTTGCGTTGTGTTCGTACACTGACCCCGTGGTTCCGAAAACCATCGGGTGAAAGAACACTTTGTAGCCCTTGGATCTGAGTAGTTCCATAAGGGGCTCATATTTGTTGAGTTTATCGTGAAGGGACACGTACCAGCGCGTGTCCCACGTGAAGGCCACCTCTATGAGATGGATTTCCCCCACGTCCTCCCTTCGGGTGTTCTCCCGCGGCCTACCTGGGGGGGCGTCCCTGACGTCCTCGGCACCCTTGATCATGACAATATCCACGAAGTGTGGTATGTCATCTGGGGGGTCCTTCGCCCCCGGGTGGTCCTTTCCGTCTCTACGGCACTGACCCCTTTAAGTATAAAATCCGGTATCGGGCGCGTGCATCTGTTAGTCCCGTCGAGACCAGCGTGGTGTGTGATCCAGATCGGACTGGCGCCCGTCCGACCCTTCCTGATTGCCTCGTAGAGGGTCCTTGCCACTTCGTTGTGCCTGGCTGTGGCCATGTTCATGCTGGTCTCGTTTTTGCATCCCGCCAGCCTGTGTGCCGGGGTGTCCCTTTTCCCGCAGAGGGCGCAGTCTGGGTTCGGGTATTTGCCCGGCCATATGAGGTGTTTTCTGGCAGCCGTCATGAGGACTCCAAACCGGCATCGTAGGATTAGGGACCTGAGTGTCGGTGGAGTCACTTTCCAGAAGTCGTTGGATATTCCTGGTATCGACTTGTCCTGGAGGATTTCCCGCGGGGGCTCCTCCATCCTTCTTCCCATGTATGCCCCGACCGTGGCAGCATTGGTGTGGCTTGTGGCGGGCTGGCGGCCCCTTCTCCATCTCCCCGGTGCGTGGCCTCCCGGTCCCTGTTTCTCTTTCTCCTCCTTGCTGGGGCTGTTTCCTGGTAGGCGTCTATCGCTTGTTGTGGGACGTTCGTCAGGTTTTGGAGCTCCGACTCCCCTAGCTCCAGCCCCAACATCGAGTGGCACAGTCCATTGATTGGGTCCGTGCTTTCCGCCTCCTCAATCGCTTGCAACATCTCCCTGTCTGGCGAGTTCATGGCCGCCTCCTCGTCCGTGTCCCTCAGTTGGGTGGCCTCCAGCGTTATCCCGGGGCGTGCTTCCTGGATCAAGGGAGGGGCGAGTGGTGGGTGAGGGGTCTCGTCCACATTCCTGTCGTTCACCCGACCTCGAGGCGACCCCCGCGCTTCTTCAAATTCCCAGAGCATGTCCCACTCGTCCTGAGTGGCCTCCTGTGTGTTCCCCTGCTCGCACGGCATGTCCATGCGGGTGTACCCGTTCTTGGTTGCCCGGCTCCCGTTGCCTCGGCGGGCCGCCCCGGCCCCAGGGAGCGTGCTGTAGTTCTTCCAGGAGCATCAGTTCCTGGAGAGTCTCCCCTGGTGTCCCTACTTCCGCGCCCTGTTGGCCTCGGTCGAGGCCTTGGGCAGACTCGGGAGCGTCGGTCATGGGGTTCACCGTTTCAGGGCCCTCGGCTGAGGGAGCCCCCTCTCGAGTTCCTCTGCCGGGTGTCCCCCATTCATCCCACGGGCTGCTCGGGGGTTGTAGCCACTTCCTCACCGACTTGTGTTGTGCCGATTTTAGGGCAATCTTCCCCGCCACGTATCTCTCCACTGCACCATCCCCGTGCAGGGGCCGCATTGATTCCCCGTCTCGGGCATTGGCAGTGAGTGTGTACATGGTCCTGTTATCCCAGGGTTCAATTTGGGCGGTTCCCTCCTTGTTTTCTGCTGCCTGCTTGGCCGCCTCATCTGCCTTGTCGTTGCCCTTCACCCCCGTGTGGCTTTTGACTTTTCTGAGTGAGACTTCCGTCCCTCTACTGTTATGCTGTTCGACCAGGGAGAGGATATCCTCAAGCAGGTCCCTGTGCCTATGGCATTCCATCGTGTGGGGTCTGGACAGCATGTTGAGAATTTGGTACATACTGCAGAGGCTGTCCGTGCAGATTGCTATCGCGTTTGGCGTTGAGCACTCCCTGGCTCTGAGTGCCGCGTGGATCGCCAGGAGTTCCGCCCTGTTGATAGTGAGGTGGCCACCCGTTGACCACGTACCTCTCCAGGTTCTGGGGCTCTCGTCCCCTCTGGGGTCCCAGTAGGCCGCCCCTACCCTGGTTGACCCCCCCTCTTCCTCTGGGT
Organism: Cymbomonas tetramitiformis; assembly: GCA_001247695.2. NCBI lineage: Eukaryota > Viridiplantae > Chlorophyta > Pyramimonadophyceae > Pyramimonadales > Pyramimonadaceae > Cymbomonas > Cymbomonas tetramitiformis. The sequence goes on along the minus strand of LGRX02011869.1, from coordinate 9,249 downwards.
CAAGTCGCGACCCATCTGTATAAAGAAACGAGGTCGCGTCCCAGGCTTTGCTGATTTCTCCTAGGGCTCTGGAGAACCTGGTTTTGCGCTTAATTGGGCACGTGGGGAACCGCTCCCGCACCTCTGCGTGTCCCCTATCCCTGTCTTGCCTGCTGAAGAGCATGGGAGTGCGTTCCATGGCCTTCAGCCATCTGGCCCTCGAGTCCTCCTTGATCCTGTCCAGAGGCCATACAGTGTTCGCCGCATGGTACTCCGTGATCGTGATATCAGTAAGTCCTCGGTCCCGCCATGTTTGTCTCATGGCCCTTGCGGCCTCTGGGGTGCGGTCTTTCTTGGGAACCTCACTCCCCGCGTTCCCCCACCCTTGTCTGCGCGACATGCTCGGTATTTCCCATTTCCGCATCGGGTGGGGGTCGAAGATCATGTCATACTGACTGGCGGTTTCCATTGCGTTTTTAGCCGCTGCCATGTCGGACACGGCATCCATCGTGTGGATCCCCGGGTTAGCCGGCCTGAGATTTCGGAGCGTGTGGTATTTACAGACTGTGCAGTACGTACTGCGTTGCAGGGCTTTCCCGATAACGTCCGCTGCCCCCTCCGGGTCCGGGCAGAATTTTTGCCAGCCCTCCGCGTTGGCAACAACTAGGATTCTCACTCCCCAGTTGCTGTAGTCCTTCTTCGTGACTCCTGATACTGTGGTGCCCCCCCCAGTGGTCTGGGGGGAGGAACGTGAAACTTTTTCTTGGGATTACTCCGAACTCATGTATTCTGGTGTCCCCATATCTTCTGCAGTAGGCCTTGGCTGGTGTCCTCGTCCAGGCCGGGTAAATTCCCGCCCCCAGAACCGGGGTTTTCGCCATCCCTACAAATTTAGGAATCGTAGGTAGGGCCATGTTTGCCTTGTATCTACCTTGTGTCTGGATGGCCAAAAACCACGACCAGGCATGGCCATGTTTAGTCAGTTTTTCCGCGGCGCAACACAACCCAAGTAGGGCCATGTTTGGTCGTGGTTTTTGGCCTTACTTACCCCTTACTTACCTTGTACCTACCCAATGTCTAACGCACCATACGTACGCCCGTGAATGCATGAATCACTTAGACATTGGGTAGATACAAGGTAAGTATGGCCATGTCTATACATAAACAAGGGTAAGTAGGGCCCTACCTATCATGTATCTATACTCAAGTGGGCACATGGCCATAAACAAAGGTAGTAAATTCCAACATCATAGATCTATCGGCACAGGTGGCATATTTATGTCGATATAATAAACAAGGCGGCAGAATTTATCATGTATCTATACTCAAGTACAGGGTAAGTATGGCCATGTTTATACATAAACAAGGGTAAGTAGGGCCCTACCTATCATGTATCTGTACTCAAGTACAGGGTAAGTGGCTACTATCCGGGCCACTAGTCCTTCCCCAAGGACTAGGCGGAAATGCACATTACGGCCGGATTAATGGTCCTTAGACCCAACACCATGCTTCAAAAAATCCTTTGGGACACAACCTAAGTGCCTATCTTTGTGGGATTTTGAATTTCAAAGTTTGGGTACCCGTAATCTAGCCGCGGTTTAGGGCTATGTCATGCTCTAAATTTAATTCATTTGGCTAGTCCTTGGGGAAGGACTAGTGGCGGCATGGCCCCTAATGGCCCCTTAGATGGATAGGGGGTGATGTACCACCAACCACACATCGAATTTATGACCCAATGTAAAGGTGCATAACCGTAAATGGCGTATAATGACGATATATTATGCTCTCAGCGCATGGTAAACACCACCACTAAGACGAAAATGCTGAATTATGACATTTTTCGACCCAAAATTCGAGCAAAATATTCAATAACACGCACCCTAATGGTTGGAAAATTCCCCCAAAAATACCGAGGTATAGTTTGAAGTCATATTTATGCATCACTATGCTCACTATTTGTAATATGTCCCATAGACCACATGATATGGGCCATGCAAAGCTGCAATTTGGGCAATGTGGCCCCATACTTAAGCAGTTCCAGCTGATATAAATATGACAAGTACCACCAAGCAGTAGCCATATAGCGACCAATGGCATAACCCCAACTCACCGCCACGCCCACCTATCATTGGATAGCCTATACTTGTGCAATATTACCACTTGCGGCACCTATCTGGGACCTAGAGCTCTCCCAAAAAAAATCATGAAAATCAGGTACTGAAATCAGCTTGGCGATTTGAATGGATTTCATGGAAATAGTAGGGTGCATGCCACATGGGCGTCCACCGACAACAACATGCGCCATCCCGTGGCCAATGGGGCATTAAGGGACTTAGTTTAGGTCACATTGGTGACACAAACCGAGCCATAGGGTCACTGGCATTGGCTAGGGCGTCCCCAAAAAATCGACGGCGCTAGTCCTTCCCCAAGGACTAGTTTTCAATTTAGTCCTTGGGGAAGGACTGTCGGATAGTAGCCATAAGTATGGCCATGTCTATACATAAACAAGGGTGAGTAGGGCCCTACCTATCATGTATCTATACTCAAGTACAGGGTAAGTATGGCCATGTTTATACATAAACAAGGGTAAGTAGGGCCCTACCTATCATGTATCCATGCTCAAGTACAGGGTAAGTATGGCAATGTTTGAATGATTTTTCAATTAAAAATATTTACTGAAAGTGTACATTTTTCTATTTTTTGCTCCTCTTGTTCCCTTTCACTGCAGGACTGTCTACTTTTCTCTTATTTTTGCCTTTTGCAGAAGGAGAAGGAGCCTCTTCCTCCTCGACCTCGTCCTCGCCCTCCTCTTCATCCCCCTTTTCGGGCGCATCATCATCCGCCGTGTCGGGCGTGGGTACATAGTCCCCATCCTCCTCGGATTCGTCCTCGTCCTCCGCGGAGGTTCCCGCCGGTTTAGGCACTTTCAGCCCGTCGGGCTTCCCGGAGTGGTAGTACAACAACTCCTTTCCGTCGTCGTACCTTTGTGTTGCGTGCTCCCATGGCACGCAACACAAGAGGCTCCCCGTAGCGAACCTCCCCTTGAGGAAGTCATCGAGGTGCCTCTTGAACTCTGCCTTCTCAGGCACTTTTTCCTCCACCTGTCCGAACAGGTAGAGTAGTGCCTTTTTGACCCGGTCCTGGTGGACCGGGTCGTACAGAGTCCAATGGAACTCCGTGATCTGCAAGCACACGCGTAAGTTAGTTCGAAGTGTAAACATGTCCGAATATGGCCATGTTTAAGCGGTTTCGTAGGAAAACATTGCAGGTAGGGCCATGTTCGGGTCTTACCTTGATGCACAGCTGGTCGCGTGGGAGCCCCCCCGCCACCTGGTGCCCAAAGTGCCATGCCGGCTTCTTGGGCACCGTCTCCACCACCACCCCGCAGAGCAGGGGGGTGTGGACCTGCGGGGTGAGGTCGTCCTTGTACCAAGAGGTGGGAACATCGGGTGTCCCCGCCTTCCACCTCTTCTCCTCATCCTCCACCTCGTGGTCCTCGCTAGCCATGAGCAAGGCGTGGTCGCCGACCTTGAGGCGGCCGTGCTCAAGCTCGGCCGCCCGCTTTCGGGCTTCGGCCACCTTGAGCCCTTGGCGCTTGGGCGCCATGGGCTCCTTGCCCTTGCCCGCCATGGCCTCCTTGCCCTTGGGCCCGGCCTTCTCCTTGCCCTTGGGCTCGGCCTTCTCCTTGCCCTTGGGCTCGGCCTTCCCCTTGCCCCTGGCCTCCTCCTCCTCCTCCTTGGCGTCGATAAGATCCCGCAGGATTGCCTTCCGATCCTCTGCTGCCACGACCAACACTAAGTTAGTTTCAAACATGGCCATGTTTGCATAGGTAGTGTGTAAACATGGCCTTACTTGTATAGTACTTCTGTACTAAATGGTGCGAACAGGGCCTTACTTGCACATAAGAAACGAAGAACTTATCACAAAACTTATTTCAAGCAAAGAACGCACCTTCCGTTGGGACGTCGCCGTTCTGGGTCAAACCCGCAGCCTCCACCCCGGCCTTGATCTCGGCCGTTGTGGGTTGGCCTTTCTTTTGGGAAAACACCTCCACGTTGGCGGTGGTGTATGCATGCCCGGGTATGTTGCATACCCAGACATGCACCTCCCCCGCCTTGAGGCGCCACCTCCCCCACTTGTGACGGCGCCTCAAATTTTGCATCAAGGTGGACAACTTTATATGCTGGTTGTCCCCACTTGAGCCCAACGTGGCGGTGAGGGGCATTAGTTCCGCCATTCGACGGCGGAACCTATCCCTAGCCAGGGTCTGTTTATCCAGACCCTGGAAGGGATTTACATGCCCCTTCACCACCATATCGTCTGTGAAATCAAACACAAACACCCCACACGTTAGCATCTGAACTTCCTGCGACAGGACAACATAAAACACAAGCAGGACACTACCCAAACATTGCCCTATTTACGCAGTGTACACCCCCTGCCTACAACTGGAAGGTGGGCGAACAGGGCTGTGTTCGTGCAATGTTCTAACACCCTAGCAAGTGTTTTTCAAGCGGGATTTCGGCTGGGTTACTCACGGAAGACGTCTCTCCTGTGTTGCGCCGCCTCCTTCCCCTCCTTTTTTTGCGCTTTCTGAAGATTTTTAACTGAATCCCCTGTGGACTTCACCTTGGCCATCGCAAGGGCGAAGCGGTCAAGCCCACTCCCCTTCTTGCTTTCGGCCCCCGGATCCTCCTCCTCCTCCTCCTTCTCCTCCTCCTCGTCCGTGTCCTCGGAGCCACCGCTCTCGGAGTCGGACGCATTTAAAAGCGCATACTTGCGCTTGTATTGCCGGTACTTTTCCTTGTCCGCGAGCTTGCCCATTTTCACGCGGGCATGTTTAAATTGGTCGTACGATAACATGCCGCTCGGCATTTTTCAAATCACTTACGTTTCTAGGGAGGGAGGTGGTGCTTCGCAGGCAGCAGTAAATTTTAGCCTTAAAACGGCATCGCTCGCTTTAATAAACCGTTTTGACTTCCTGCAAGGTAAAGCACCACCTCCCTCCCTATCCGTTCCACGCAGTACGCCGCCTGCGTTTCCGTGGATCGATGAGAAGGGGAAGGGAAGCGGGATTCGCGGTCACTCGATGGCTACTGCCCGGAGCTTCAGTACTGTTACAAGTACCGTAGTAAAATAGACGTAGCCGGCATTAAACTTGGTCATATAGGTCAAACCACATCTCAGAAAATTCATTTATGACCCTTTTGAATTTCTGAAAACGTGTATACATGCCACCATCAAGTTTAAGGTGGTGTATTTTGAGCGCGCTTTCGATGGGTAAAATGCCTGAAAATAATTTATTTTGCTCAGTATTGTTACAAGTACTGAACACTATAACCCTTGAGAGACCCTCATGCGAGGCCTTGGAGGTCAAACCAACCATCATGTTTCGATATTGAATTGGAAGGTATTGAAGATATCTAGCGAGTCACTTGCGTGATTGATATGAATTTGGGCCCGCGCGGTGATGGAATATGACCCACACCCGCCAGAAATCCGAAATTCGCTTTTTTCAAGGACGAAAATTATTGAATTGGCTCCGCGCGAACGTGTGACATAAGAACATAAGTCACAGTATGGCGGTCGTGAAGGCTTCTAAAATTCGATATACATGTATAGATGACAAATTTACTTGCTCATGGCCTTTCCATATGCATAGCATGCATTAAATGCGTCATTCCTATCGCCAAGCGTGGTTGTTGGCGGCCCCTCAAACATATCATTTTCCGCACACCCAAACCCAAACCCTAAACAGCCATAACTTCCTCAATACTTGGAACTGTGTGACCTATAAAGTGTTATGTGACATTTGTGTACATTATGCACGATAGGAATGTAAAAAATCTGTATGTGTATGGCTGTAACACCCAAATTTTGAGCCAGGACTGATTTCAGCTCCCCTGTAGTGCCCCCTCCCATGCTAAATTCCCCGAAAATTATTTCCCCCTACATTATGCCACAAAATTAGTTTCTCGTAGTCCAAAATATTATTTTGAATCATGTTTGGGCGATGTACGGCGCTTGGGTACCCGTTGGGATGATTACGAGCATGCTACTTGTGTATGCGTACTGGTACTCTGTCTACCAGGCCCTAGCACCTCGTCCCCACCACTCAATCATGCACCTCCATTATCAACCATGCCCAAATCAGTACGTCTCGTAGTCCGAATTATCATATCAAATCATGCCCGTGCGATATATGGCGCTAGGGCGCCCGTTGGGGCGATTCCTAGCATGCTACTTGCGTACGCGTACACCTGTGCTGACAGCGAGGTCTTAGCGCATGACCGACACTCAGCCATGCATCCCCGACAACCTATAGGCCCAGTTTAATGCTGGTTATAGTCCAAAATATTATTTTGAATCATGTTTGGGCGATGTACGGCGCTTGGGTACCCGTTGGGATGATTACGAGCATGCTACTTGTGTATGCGTACTGGTACTCTGTCTACCGGGCCCTAGCACCTCGTCCCCACCACTCAATCATGCACCTCCATTATCAACCATGCCCAAATCAGTACGTCTCGTAGTCCGAATTATCATATCAAATCATGCCCGTGCGATATATGGCGCTAGGGCGCCCGTTGGGGCGATTCCTAGCATGCTACTTGCGTACGCGTACACCTGTGCTGACAGCGAGGTCTTAGCGCATGACCGACACTCAGCCATGCATCCCCGACAACCTATAGGCCCAGTTTAATGCTGGTTATAGTCCAAAATATTATTTTGAATCATGTTTGGGCGATGTACGGCGCTTGGGTACCCGTTGGGATGATTACGAGCATGCTACTTGTGTATGCGTACTGGTACTCTGTCTACCGGGCCCTGGCACCTCGTCCCCACCACTCAATCATGCACCTCCATTATCAACCATGCCCAAATCAGTACGTCTTGTAGTCCGAATTATCATATCAAATCATGACCGTGCGATATATGGCGCTAGGGCGCCCGTTGGGGCGATTCCTAGCATGCTACTTGCGTACGCGTACACCTGAGCTGACAGCGAGGTCTTAGCGCATGACCGACACTCAGCCATGCATCCCCGACAACCTATAGGCCCAGTTTAATGCTGGTTATAGTCCAAAATATTATTTTGAATCATGTTTGGGCGATGTACGGCGAGCCCTTGGGTACCCGTTGGAATGAACATTTGCATGCTACTTGAATCACGTTGGATCGCTTGGAATATAATAGGTTTTCACATGGAAGGTGGAAGTTTACAACAATATATACAATTGGTATCATGATACCAAATTGTTCCATGATATGTGAGTGATTAGATATGATGTCTGCCTTCAATTTGAATGCTTTCCCACTTGATTCGGCGGTGTGGTGTGCCTGAAAAAAATTATTGAAAGAGGCATGTCATTTTCGACATATTTGTCAAGCAGGTAATCCGAAAAATCACTGCCCATTGTGTTATATACGTCCAGTGAGAAGCCTCCAAGTGGAATATCGACCAATGGAGCATATGGCAAATTAGTTTAGGTCATAAATGTGCCAAGATATGGATGGTAGCCCAACCGAACCAACGGAGATGCCTGAAAAAATTCGCGGGGATTCAGTACTTGTAATAGTACTGAACACGATTTCAGTACTATTACAAGTACTGCCGGGCAGTAGCCATCGAGGTCAACGCATTTCGTATTCGCATCGGACGCCCCAATTTGAAATTACTTTGGCACTTTCGATCGCAAGGCGTTGGATTCGTCGATCAGTCGGATTCGAATCGCGCCGCGCGCATGACCATGCCCCAGGGCAACGCAAGTTTCCGTCGTCTTCTAGTTTTGTTTTTTGTTCTCGCAAGTTGAAGTTCCACATAATAAAGGCCTTTTTTCCAAAGGCCTTTACAACCTTTCAACAAACCGTTTTCACCATTGTAGTCTGCGCCCAAGCCCCCTTCTTTTGAGCTCAACTTTGTTTTTCACCAAAATGACCGATTTTTTTGGCACGCCCGCCTGCACCCTAAGGTATGGTCTAGACATGACCATGTTTGGGTCGTTTCCCCATTGGGTTTTGCATTTGGGGCATTGATTTGGGCTATGAGCGCCGCTGAAGATGTCTACCTTGTGTTCGCGTGAATGCTGTTCGAACCGGGCCATACCAGGGCAATTCTACTCAGGTACAAGGTAAACATCTTCGGCGGCGCAACACAAGGTGGTTTGCCTTGTTTTACTGCCAACATTGCCCAAAAATGGCCAAGTTTGCCACGTGTTTTTAAACACAGATCAAACATGGTCCGTTTTATGTACGTCTTGCCCAATGTTGGCAGTAACACAAGGCTAACAAGGCCGTGTTTCACCATCTCGGCTGTTGAAACTGCTTAGGTAGGGCCATGTTTACGCCACACTTATGATGGTACAGCAGGTTACGTACGTGGGCAAAAGCGGTTTGCAGGCACAATAGGCGATGACATCCCGCGCACAGAGATTGGCGCAAGGTGGGATTCCGGAGGAGAGACGGAGGGTCAATCCCGCGAAAAGAGCCACTGTTGCATATCGCTTGGCAAATTCTCCGGGTGAGGGCGATGGGTTGACGACGCCGCCGCGTGCGGACGATGCCTTCAAGAGGCAACGTGTCCTCGAATGGGATGCCAATCCCACGAATGGGTTTATAGATTTAGTTGAGGAACTCTTTTGGGATGGAATCATTCTGACGGAAGAATACGACAATCATCCGGCACGCCCCACCTTCACTGACATTGAACGCGACGGCATGACCGGGTAGGGCCCTACCTGCCTTGCTCTCGGGACGAACCCGGGGCGGGCATTGCCCTACCTGCAATGGGAAGGGGCCAGGTATGGCCGTGTTTTGACGTGTTCGCTGTAGGTCGGACCGAAAAGCACGGAAATTCCTGCCACATGCGACCTTGTGCGCCGGAGGCCCGGGCCAAATTTTTGCTTTCCCTACCTCGCCTGTGTGATGTTAAACTTTCATTGTGGTTCGTCGACTAAGGGGTGCTGCGGCACGATTACGGTACGGGTAGGGCCCTACCTGCCTCGCCCTCGGGACGAACCCGGGGCGAGCATTGCCCTACCTGCAATGGGAAGGGGTCAGGTATGACCATGTTTGGCCGTGTTCGCTGTAGGTCGGACCGAAAAGCACGGAAATTCCTGAGCCGTCGCAAAAAGTTCGGCAAGAAAATGCATAATCGATCTAAATGGAGGTTTTATGATGTTTGGAGAGTTATTAGGCCTTATTAGGGCAATAATAAGACCCCGTGAGGAAAAAATTTTGGTTTTTTTTGGTGCTCGCCGGGGGGCAAAA
>LGRX02011868.1:27794-40312 GCA_001247695.2 Cymbomonas tetramitiformis | reverse complement strand
GCCAGGGCTCTCACACTTCGTTGCTATATCTGTTAATAGCGCGCGGCCTAGTCTTAGTCTATTATTGACCTTACATCTTCGAAGAGAACAGCCCCTGCCCGGTTTCCTCTGCGCCATGTGTGTGGACGCGGGGTGACTATCTGCGTACCTGGAGCTGTCACTTTTGGCTTGGAGCAATCCGCGTCTTCTTCATCACATCCCGGCACGTCATCGGCACCTGCAGCACACCCCCGCAATGCCAAGGGTATTTCCCAAGGGGGGGGCCTGGGCTTGGAAAGGTCGTAACATGTGTTGGACAGGGGTAATAATTATAATACAGCCTTGGGTCTGGCCCCCAGAAGCCGATAACATATGACCGGGCCTCGGGAACCTTCGTCCTCGAAAAAACCCATGACATAGGCCTGGCCAAGGGTCTTAAGTATGGGGAAATCACGATCTAAAATGCTAAAATACAAAATTTCGAATATTGTAATAAATTTGTTTATTTGCACCCCGCATATAATTACGAATTTGGTATTATATAACATTTTGAAATTTTAAAGTGCAGATTTGCGGTATATCAATATCTAAATGCATGAACTGCTACAAAAATATTCTACAGGTATAGAATTCCCAGGGTATAAATTTGTATAAAACCGAGGCGGTTTTTCTTCTTCATACCACGTGGAGTCGTGGACACACAATTCATTGATCCTGGCCATTTAAAATAGGGGGCAGAAGATAAAATCGATTTGGTATCCCTCTGGGCGGTAAGCCGCGAACATATGATCGGGGCACGCTAAGGCCCAGTCGTAAATTTGTTAACATATGATGACCCAGGGTGCCCTTGCGTGGGGCGGAATTGTGTTAACGTATGACCCATACCCCCCAGAGGTGGTGGCCAAACTTGAGATGGTGTAAAATTTAAGAGTCGATTTTTGAGAGGTGACGGAGAATTCCGGTAGTGCGATTCACAGTGTTAAGGATGAATCACATCGTGAATCACACTTCTTAACACTGTGATTGGCCAAAATGCCACTGCCAAAATGATATACCAATCTCCGTCCCCTCTCAAAAATCGACTCTTAAAATCCCGTAACATACCCAGGGGGGGGCGGTGTGGCATTGCGGGGGTGTCCTGCAGCAGGAAAGCAAGCCCGGATGGGAGGGCCTCTCTCAACTGCCACTGAGCTGCAGACGCGCACAGCGAGCCAACAGGAGCGTGATCGACAACTAATGAGTAAGAAGTGCTAAGATAAGTGCAGGTTTCAAGTCGTCCGCAGGAGTGTATGCGCAAGTGAGCACGGGAGGGAGGACCTTCGCATCTGGGCATGCAAGTAAGAGCCAGAGCTTACACGTGGGCACGAGTGCTGCCGCGCGGGAGGGCTTACGCGCAGGCAAGAGTGAGAGCGCGGGAGGGCTTGCACGTGGGCATGTATGAATCAGCGCGGGAGGCCTTGAACGTGTGCACGAGTGTGTGTGTGGACGGGAGGGCCTACACCTGTGCAGGAGTGTGTGTGTGTGCGACGTAGGAGGTTTGTGGGGACAATCGAGTAAGGGTGGGGAATACGACATATGAGCACGAGCGAGCTCGGCATGTTGAGCATACACACGTGCACCAGTGAGCGCGCTGACGCGCACTGATAACTACACTTCTTCTTGGTGGAATTCAAGCTTCAGTTAAGGTTCCCGATGCAACCCTTCACGTGGAGTGCTTCACGTGGAGTGCTGTAAAGCGAAGAGCTTGGTTTCACCTGCGTCCTGCTCCAGTTCCTCTGGAAGCTCGTCTTCTTCGGAGTCAGCCCCGGCCACTGCACCGCAAACTCGACACCCTTCAGGAATGATTCGCGATATTGGGGGAAATATGAAAACGGCTACGCAGAATCGGATCAAAACTACTAAAGCGAGGAGCGATCGAGACACCGCGCTTCAAAGTGTTAGCCCAACTGGTGCACGCAACTGCTCGGGAACGCCGAGTCACAGCCCATACCGCAATACGCTATTCCAAGCTATGACAGGGCGCTCTCTCTTTGAGAACATCTTCGGCAACGAACGTACCAAGCTCAGCGCTGAGTGGATCCGAAAGAAGAACTTGACGGAACGCAACCTGCGGACCCTCGGTTTGACCAAGCGTGTCAAGATGCAGTGTACTTGGTACGTTTTTTTCGAGCAACCGTTGAAAATCCTAGTCGAAGTTGGGAAATACTAGGAAGGTGGAGGTGCGAGTTTGGGGGTTTATAGTAAACCAGGGAAAACCGAGTAATAACAAGAAGGCAGGTTCCAACTTAAAACTGCGCGAAAGGATAACAATCGAAAACAGGGTGGCACCTGCTGCAGTATCCATATCGTAGAAAGGATCAATCCCGCCAAGGTTACATTGTTTACGTTCAGGAGTCGCGCAAAGGATCGCAGGTGGGATGCGCTCCGCCTAGTGATTGTGACAGTGTAGAGCGATAGTTAGGCAACACATTCAGCGTGAAATCGACAAACGACTGCTGAGCACTTGAAGGGAGACTTTCGTCACCTGTGGGGTGGCATTCATGCACGGCGTGTTGACACACAGAGAGACAGAGCGAGCGAGAGGGAGAGAGATGCGTGTAAATGCTTGGTGTGAGCGAACAGATCACTGCAACAACCGATGCCTGAAAATATGTGGCACGAAATGTGGGGAGCAACGGGGTGGCGCGAGAAAAACTAGCGTAGGGTTGGTCCCCAATCGAATGCAAGGACAGACGAGAGATATAGGCTCTACTATACTAGAGTATGTAGCGACGGTCGAAGAAAAAAAGTTCTCGAATTAAAATTTCCTCGCGGCTATGCGGTACTGTAGACATAAAGTTATGGGTACCTGTCCACAGTATTTCAGCCGGAACGTTCGTTAAGACTGTAAGTGTATCGCGCGATGCGTCCCGCCGCGCGCTGAGAGCTTTTCCGACAGGAAGTTTGTGCCGATGCCGTCGCCTGTGACGCTCACCACTGTTAAGGGCGAACTTTGACCGCTATGCGTTTTCGGAGAAATTATTTTTTCGAAATTCTGAGCACACCACGTGGAAGCCCGCTGAGAGCGCTATAAATTTGAAAGCATGAAATTTTTATATGGCCCCGTATTTCCCAAGTCCGAAATTATGGGCCATATAAAAATTTCATGCTCGTTTCAAATTTATAGCGCTCTCAGCGGGCTTCCACGTGGTGTGCTCAGAATTTCGAAAAAATAATTTCTCCGAAAACGCATAGCGGTCAAAGTTCGTGCTTTAGAACCAATCACGAAGCTTGAAATGCTTTACGAAGAGTTCCTCCAATTATGCATTGCGCGCATCACGCGCGGAACGAGATATACACCGTTCACTTTCAGAAAATCGTGCGACAGAAATTACTTGAAATGTGACAAAATGCAACAGGAAAGGTCTGACGTTTTTATATAGATAAACGATTTCAGTGAGCGGCTGAAATACTGTGGACAGGTACCCATAAAGTGGGTGTCATTCTCATTGTCTGTCATTGTCCGCGGGTCCCAAGAGCGGAGGCATACTTCTACTAGCCTTTATCCGTAAGTGTATGACGTTCACGTTTTTGTCAACCTTGGTGCTGAAACGCGCGTGAGTCGTTACCCCTCAGATGCGGCCCCCAATTCCAAGCTCCCCCCACCCTGCCCCTTGAGGTGCCACCCCAAATAATCATTTTGGCAATCGTCTAGCATCTTGGGACGCTTTACACGCCGCATGAATCGCAGCGCTTCGCCAGCTACAGCCACTTCACTCCCCTCAACCCCACTGCCCCCACCCCCCTCCACACAGCCACTGCCTGCATCAATCTACACCGCGATTTTGCACCAAAATTAGGGCGTCACAAGGCAAGCCCCTGCTCCCAAAATTCGCTACACACCTCCCACCTTATGTCCTTCGAAAGTTGACACCTGCCCATGGCCATCTATGTCGCGCTAGAGCCCGCCACAAGCAGTGAAAGTGTGAAACCCGTGGTACCGAAATTCCCATAGGGGCCTGGGGGCTAACCGTCATGGTGATATCGCGGCCACGGCTATCTATCAGATGCGGCGATTTCACGGGGTTCCAAGGCCCCCCAAGGGTCGAGTGAACCTTTGGGACATATTTTACATCATTCGTGGCCCACCTACCGCCAAGGTCTCCAATTCGGATCCGCGGCCGATATGTCTATGACGTTCACGTTTTTGTCAGCCTTGGTGCTGAAACGCGCGTGAGTCGTTACCCCTCAGATGCGTGCTGGAGCAGTACAGTCTGCTGACACCACCATCGGTGCAACACTCTCCGTACAAATTGCAGAGCCCGCCGCGGTTCCCATGACACACATGCTTAATCACATGAAGAGAGCAGGGACCGCGGCGGCGCTGTCAGCTAGGCGTCACCACCGACCCGTGGAGCAGGCGGTGGCAGAGCCTCAATGTGCGGGAGCCCATCCTCGCTCTCCGAGTCACTGCCAGAGTCAATCATGTCCACGGCAGATTCATGCTCGGAAGAGAATGACGAGGCAGGATCCGGTGCAAACGCATGCATGGATATACCTTGTTGATGCCGTTGACGAGCCAAGCTTCCCCGACATCTTGTCCATGAAGGACTGGTGGGAGGGGGGATCGGCGTCAATGAGCTGCTGCGGCGGTGGCACCGCCGGCTCGGGCGGCGGAGGTGGCTCATCCTCAGCAGCGGGCGGCTCGATCACAACAGGGGTGGTCGAGCCAACATGTACCATGGGAAAGTGCTGAGCCGCCTCACCAGCACCACCGGCAGCCTGCTTAAGCTGTCGCAGTGAGTGTCGCGCCTCCTGCACGTGCGCCGCGAGTGCAGAGTGTGGTGTAGAGCCACGCAGGGGTGGAGTGCAGCCCCGCGTACTGTGATCGAAGGCCGATGTTGATGTCGTTGGCGAAGGTGAAAGGCTCAGCATCGTCGCGGCGGATTAAAGGCTGCTCGTGTTCAGCAGAACGAAGACGTGCAAAGGAGGTCTGGAGTCGTCCTCGTCGTCGAAGGCGGTCTGGAACGTAGAGATGACGAGCGCGTCGGCATCCTTGGCGTCCTCAATCTCGCATTCTCCACACGCGATGTCCTCGGTCGGGCAATTAGCCGAGTCATGCCAGTGCCCAGGAGGGCACCGAGGCACACTCCGGCACAAAGGCACTGGACACGACGTGAAGGACAACCCGATCGATCGAAAACCGATCCTGACCTGTCGATTACCAATTCTCCTCTACTCCGGTTTCGTTCCGCTCCAGCTCAGAGCTCTCTTCGGGATCGCGAAAGCCATTTTTTCGACCGCAGTTGTATACAAACTCAGAGATGTGCACACCAATCGGTAAGCCACAGCGACAGGAAAAAATGTTTCTTATTGGCGGCTTGTTCGGTTCTCTAAGCCCTTAAGGGTTCAGGCTCGTGCTCAGACGCTCCGTGCATTGAGCACGAATAGCGTAAGTGCAACGGGCAATTAGGCCAATTTTCGAATCAAAATTCGCGGATGTGTACCAAAATCGGATGGGACAAAACAAATGCGGCCTTGCGCAAGTTTGCGGCTTGAGGCTTAGGTTACAGTATGGGTGACGGCCCTATACGCCTATAGCGGCTGGATCCTGTCACTGCAAGCGACGACGACGGACGGACTCGCTTGCCTCGAGAATGCATCCAGCAAGCGACGAGTCCATTCGAGCGTGCGCTCTAAATTGCATGCCTGACGCCTGAACAAATACTTCTAACATATTACCGAGTACCCTACACTTTAACAGTGATGACACTTCTATAAGATTCTATCTCATCGCTTACCACTTACCGCGCTTGTATTGATGACACTTTACCGCGCGGTAGCGACTCTTCAACAATGACGACAATTCATCGAGATTCGCTCTCAGCATTCATCACTTATTACCACGTACGCTACGCTTTAACGATGATGTCACTTCTTGAAGATAGGCGCTCATCACTCACACCTTCAACTCTCATTTGCGACAGTGATGCCACATCATAACGTATCGCGCTCATCATTCACCACTTATTACCGTTTACCTTACACTTCGACAGGACCGCAAACGCCAACGCTTCCACAACAACTTATATCACGTATTCTTTGTTTGTAACCAATTGCATGAAAATTCTGCTCTCGACGCGCTACAGTCATCCATACATCCTTAGCCATCATTTCCGCGTTAACACGCACATATATCTTCCACATATATGCGTGTATAATGTTACGCTCATACCGAGGAGGGTAGCTGCAAATGCTGAGTACCTCGAAACCACTGTGAAAATAATGATGACTGAGGCCGATTGCACACATCTCTGCACAGCAAGAAGCTTTAGTAGCAACAAGTGCGGAAATTTAGAGTCTGGACGCCATGAATTATACTTTCTGCACCAGTGGTGTGATGGTGAGCTGCACAGGGTACCTGCTGTTCCAAATGGCTAAGGCTCGGAAAATTCGTGCGTTGTTTGTTACTTATTCCTGATGGTGGACGTTTCATAAGAAGGTGGACAATTCTCAAATTGTAAGTACATGTCACAAGCAGTCTAGATCAGGGCTCCCATGAGAGCCAATTGACTTTGCCGCCTTAGTCTGTACTCCGCTCACAGGACAACGTAGAAACAGTGCAAAACGTCTCAGGACCAACAGGTGGTTACTTGAATTAAATGACCTGCCCCCTGGACCATGCATATGAAACTGATTAATCTAGATCTGATGTATGTGTGTGCAAAAAGGCTCTGCCCTATTTGTACACCTACATTTGTTGTGGTGGTTGAGCTGTCGGCACCACCTTGCTGGACCTGCCATATCACAACAATGACCAGCGCCCCACCACACTCATCACCCATTTTGCGCATACTCGGTCGCCGGATTAACCAACTCTAACACATCCAGTGGCACAGAAGTTAGCACGAGCATCGCATTCGAGCAGCCATATGCAACATGTTGAGTGAAGAAATAATTTAATGAAATACCTAGTCCTTCCACTACGTGGCATGACTATGGCCCGAAGCTTGGGCATTCAGCAACTTTGAGATGAGGTTAAGGGCGCACGTGGGGCCAGTCAGCATCTTTGAACGCTTGCTTTGCGAGCTTCCACCCGCAGGGATCATCAGGTTGGCAATCTGCTTGTCCATCTCGCACTGCAGTGCCCGGCCCTTCCCGGCAATGGCTGCCAAGGGTCGGTTTTTCATCTCCTCTTCATCCGAGTCCACCTCCTCCTCCCTGCAATGTGAAAGGGCTCCGTGCATCAGAGATGTTTTTTATTCATGTAATAATTGTACTGAGGACACCCAAGCCCTTACCCTGGTGCGTGTGTGGTGGAGTAAGACCACGTCCCCAAGCATATGCTCTCCTGGCTTGCTACATGCCAGGAAAGCATGCTTGGCTGTATCTCATTGGAGAAGCCAATGATACCGGCATCCACCCGCTCAAACTTCCCATGCATATCCGGGGCAGGTCGAATTGAAAAGCCATTGAGTACTGACCTGTTTGCATTATATTTGATGTACACGCGGTAAACCACATAGGCTGTCCCACACCCCGTCCTTTAGTCAAAGCACCAGGCTCGAGCAGCTTCCGAATCCAGTCATCTACATATGGGATGCCACACAGCATATATCCCGGAGGACTTGGGTGACAACTATCTTTCACATTCAGCCAGGACAAATGCTTTCAGTCGAGGATCCAGGCGCAGTGGTCGGGGCGGTGGGGCTCCACAAGCACCTGTCGTGCCCAGCAGGCAAATGCTCACAAACACACTCATGGCGACCAGCACCTCTTCGCTCACCGCATCCTCGTCGCCGCTATCCGTGGAGGCGACGAGCGCTGCACAAACGAATTGGGCACAGACAGTGAATAGGCACAGAGCGGAGGTCAGCCACCGATGAGCACCTGCAATGCGAATCTACAAGAAGACACTTGAGAGAGAGAGAAAAGGCAGCTCCCTGCCTGCACAGCGCTGAAAGCAGTCAGCTCATCACCCACACGTATGCATATTTGCATCGTGACTTCACCAGGTGCATTGCGCCCAAGCACAGGCACCGCGCACGTGTCCGAACGTGCCCCACCTGGAGGGGGCGTTGGTGATGGTGGGGGCGGAGGTGATGGTGGAGGAGAGCCAGGAGGAGGTGGAGGCTGCGGACAAGGAGGTGGATGGGGTGGGGGTGATGACGGAGGAGGGGGAGGTGGAGGTAGCGGCGGGGGTGGTGAGGGCGGCGGCTGTGAAAACACACGCCGCATACCGCAGCCGCAGGGGGCAAATCAGTGTTCCTGGAGCGCCCTGAAACTACACAAGCGGGGCGCCTCGCCACCGGAGGCTTCCGGAATATCCGCAGCAGCGATCCGTCCTGGCCGCAGCAGCGATCCGTCCTGGCCGCAGCAGCGATCCGTCCTGGCCGCAGCAGCGATCCGTCCTGGCCGCAGCAGCGATCCATCCTGGCCGCAGCAGCGATCCATCCTGGCCGCAGCAGCGATCCATCTTGGCCGCAGCAGCGGAGCTGCGAACCTCCTCATCACTTTGTTGCGCCAAGAAATTGAAACGGCCATCGACCGCAAGCTTTTCTTGCGGCGCCTTTTGACATGACAAATCCGAGAGTTCCATTGGTCAAATGTGGGCCGAGAGCGGTGATTGGTCGAACGGAAAGGGCAACTAGTGGAGCAGACTTTTTACCATCTGGATCCAAGTAAAGTTTTTTTCTCTCACCGGGATACGGCTATCAAGTTATTGGCATACTCAATACATTTTGTATATAAGTATGAAATTGTCAGTATCTGGCCTCTCAAAACCTTGTAGCCTGGGCCATGCTGAAAAGGATTCTGCACTCAGATCTGGACCAAAAATCTAAGCCTGCTCCAGTAGTTGTACACAAAGCTTGGAGTCGTTAGCGCGCCATTTCTCCAATGCCTCGCCGCGCTAACGACGAGCTTCAAGTCACGCTTCCTCCATTTTCAGCGGATCGCGCGAGCGGTGTGTTGTGGAGAATGACAAAGGTCAACAGGGAAAGGTCCAGCAAATAAATCTAGCTGAGTTACACAGCGATGGCTCGATTGTTGCAGACACACAATCATAACGTGGGTCGAACATCTCTCTTCGTGAATACAAACGCAATAGAACATCTCAAAGTGCAGACAAAGGGCGCAACTAGTGCACATGCCCCTGTCACCCACTTTGCGCACTTCAACATCTTTATGAACGCGGGAGCCCTCGTGCATCGTCTACAAGGAGGGGCGCGCACGGTGGGGTGGAGCGGGGCGGGGATTTGGGGGGAGGGAGGTGGTAAGGGAGGATTGGAGATTTTGGAATAGGAGGGATAAGTGGAAATGGGGAGGAGTGGTAGGGAGGATTGGGTGGAAGCGGGGTGATGGTGGAGGGAGGGAGGAGGAGGGCTTGGTGGGGGTGGAAGGGGAGGAGGTAATGGTGGCGATGGTGGAAGGAGGTGAGGGAATATATGGTGGGACTGGCAAGGGTGGAGGGGGTGGCGGCGGCTGTGTGGTGTATGTTGTGACACATCCAATCTCCCCAACTGCCCAAAGCAGCATGTTGTCATAGGCGGCAATCTGCATCCCCGCCAAGGATCCCGTACTCGTGATGGCCATAAAACAACCTGTGCTCAGAGGCAGCAGCCTACACCCCGCGAAGCTCCCGTACGCGTGACTGCTGCTTGATCCTCGTGTTGCATCGCATCGGCGCCGACAAACTCTCGTGAGTGAAGCGGCGTTTCGGTCCCCTACAGGAGCGAGAGCTCAGACCGCGCAGACGATGTAAGGCTGGGATCGGAGGTGAAGGTGCTCACCGCATACAAGGAGCGCCCCTCGGATGCCCACTCCTCGAGCCATGTGTCTCCACCATCGCGGCTCACACACACGCCGCCGTTCCGCCCTACCGCCCAGATAAGTGTACCAGTCGGGTCAGACGTGACGTCATTGAGATCATAGACGGTGTCACACACAGCTTGCTCAATCCATGTCCGACCGCTATCCTCCGTATAAAGGATCTGCCCCGTTGATCCGACGGTCCATCCAACTTCACGGGTCAGCATGTGCAGGCCCTGGAGAAATGGTACGCAGCCCCGCACCGCTGAGCTCTCAGACCGGGCAAAGCACTGCTCGTGGTGGGCAGAGCAATGTCCAAGCAAGAGGAAGCCCGATGCCCCTCGCAACCTACAGCATTTCCACCACCACTGCAGCATTAGCTCCCCTTCAGCCAGATGTCGCTGCCACTCAGCTCACCTTCAGCCAGTTGTCACTGTCACTCAGCTCACCTTCAGCCAGTTGTCGCTGTCGCTCAGCTGGAGCTCCCAGCTGGCACCTCCATCTTCCGAGTACAGGATGCGACCGAGGTACCCAACAATCCATCTGCGCAACCCCATCAGCCCCCGCCTTTGAGTCCAGCCTTCACGTGACCTCTCCGCCATGCTTGTCCACAACAAGATTCGCATCCCTCCATGCCTGATATCTCCGTGTATAAGGCCTTCGTGGCTGATCAACATTGCGGCAGCGTGTCCCCCACTCGCATCCACAGCATGGTCATCTTGACCCTTCTGACAGCATGACCATCTTGACCCTTCTGACAGCATGACCATCTTGACCCTACTGAAAGTATGACCATCTTGACCCTTCTGAAAGTATGACCATCTTCACTCTACTGAAAGTATGACCATCTTGACCCTCCTGACAGCATGACCATCTTGACCCTTCTGACAGCATGACCATCTTGACCCTTCTGACAGCATGACCATCTTGACCCTTCTGACTGCCGTGTCAAACGATCACAAGCTACCAAAACGTCGAGCCACCCGACCACAACCAGCTACCCAGTGGGGAGCCCTAGTGACACCAACCACAATGAGCTGAAAGAAAACGGCCGATCAGGCAGTAGCCTAGATTTGGCGGCCCACAGCAAGCCGCTCCCACATGGCACCGGCGGCTCCCGATGGCGAGCTCGTCACTCGGTGCTCAAAACAGCAAGAGGCGTAAATTGAGGGAACTTGAGCTGAATCGGGCGCAGGAAACGTCAGCTTACATCGTGTTTACATCCCACAGCCTCACACCATATAGCAGCTGGTACACTTGAGTGGCTCCCTGTAACGCAACCCCGGAATGCCCGAGTGCCTTCATCTCTGAGCGCAGCGCCTGCAAGCTGCAAGCCGGCCTTCGCCTGCCCTCTCGCTGCTGGGAGCGGCGGCCATGGGCACCAGGGCGCTGCTTGCTTTGTTCAAACAGCCCTGAGCGTGAGCCCACCTGCGGGACTTTGGTCCACGTATCGCCCCCGTCCAGGGTTTTCAAAATCCAGCCGTTGTCGCCGACGGCCCATACCACCAGGCCATCAAGCGCCTGAGCACAGCACGCACACCTTCCACCGTCTCCTCGGGTCCGCAACGCTGAGCTTGCCCGGAGGGCCATCCACCGAGATGTTAGGTGAGTCGAAGGCAAGGACGGTACAAGCAGTCGGCAGTGTGACCAGAGATGCGGCCGCGAAATGCTCCGCTCTGAGTCGGCAGTGTGACCAGAGATGCGGCCGCGAAATGCTCCGCTCTGAGTCAGCAGTGTGACCAGAGATGCGGCCGCGAAATGCTCCGCTCTGAGTCGGCAGTGTGACCAGAGATGCGGCCGCGAAATGCTCCGCTCTGAGTCAGCAGTGTGACCAGAGATGCGGCCGCGAAATGCTCCGCTCTGAGGAGGCCTCGGGGCTCTCCTTGTCCCAGGAGAAAGGGGCCTCGGGGCTCTCCTTGTCCCAGGAGAAAGGGGCCTCGGGGCTCTCCTTGTCCCAGGAGAAAGGGGCCTCGAAGGTCTCCTTGTCCCAGGAGAAAGGGGGCTCTCCTTGTCCCAGGAGAAAGGGGCCTCGGGGCTCTCCTTGTCCCAGGAGAAAGGGGCCTCGGGGCTCTCCTTGTCCCAGGAGAAAGGGGCCTCACAAGTGTCTGCATAAATCATGGAGGGGCGTCACAAGAGACTCCCCAGGGAGGGGCTCGCAGAAACCATGTTCAAACATGACAGCGTAAATGGGCGCTGGAAAGGCACTCACATAGACGCCATACAAATCGTCAGTCGTCCCGCTGGTCTGCTCGAGCCACGTGTCACCGCCGTTCACTGTGTGCAAGATATTTCCCCGAGACCCAACCACCCAGCCGACTTCCATATCCACAAAGCTGCAACCAGCCCCCCCCCTCCTCACGTCCTCTCAGCCCCTTCCGTGCCAACAACAACAACAAGAGCCTTTCTCACCACATGGCTAGCCAGCCAGCCAGGCTGGGCGCTGTCGAGTGTAGCTCGGAGCTTCACTTGGAAGTTTGTAGACCTCTGTGAACGGCGCACGCAGTGATAGGGTCTGAGCAGCGGTGTGCAGCCAAGGTTGCAGATTGTATGACCTGAAGTACGCATCCCTACAGCAATCAACAACTGCTCACTTCACTTGTTCGACCCTGGCTGCACGATCAACGTGCAACAGCACATCTTTGACCCTGGCTGCATGGTGAGCGTGCAACAGAACATTGGTGTGCCTGCATGGTGAGCGACGGTGTGCCTGCAGCAGCACATATGAGATCCTGCCTGCATGGTGAGCGACG